>JACXGJ010003692.1:0-51557 GCA_016801105.1 Esox niger | reverse complement strand
CTCATTGGTCAGAAAATCCTTTTGTTGTTTTGTCTAAATTTGTAACATAAGTGTATGGGCCTTTTCTTTTCATTAGGAATTGAATTGTACTTGTAATGTTTTATCAAACATGTAATGTTTTTCTTTAAATGTTTGATAGGGGGGAATGTAGGATCTGAGCATTTACAACTACAATATGAATGTATGGTTCATTAGAAGTTATTGTGTTTAGATGTTTAGAATAACAGACAGTTAAGATTTGGCCTGTTGGGCTCTGGTGTCCACAGGAATGTTTGCATAGACCATTTGGTGTGGGGGTTAGGGTCCTGGCTTTGCTAGGTAAACCCCCCCTCCCATGGTATTTAAACGGTCGTACCCCATAGGACAATTGAGAGAGCAGAGATAGACTAAGGAGTAGGTAAGAGTTTGAGCCTGTAACATCATGTGCTAATAGACTATCAATATGCTGCAATAAACAATTGTATTACTCTCTCCCTTGACAACCGAGTACGCGAGTTATTATTACTACCACTATACGACATGGCTGATTTCTAACACAAGCCAATCGGATTTATTCAAGACCCTGTAGTACCTTCACTAGCACAAGCAGGTATGAAATAAGACAACATGAAATAATGTCTAGAGTGAGAGGATGGATTGGTCTGAAATATTACCAGAATCATAATACCTAATCCACACATTCTCTAATTTTCTAACACAGAGCATTAACTCTTAGAGTACCTATATTTGTCTATGGTATGTCAAACAACGTGTAGGCAGGTTGCTTAGGATCAAAACTTAATTTACAATGTTAGAGAACGCACTCCACAAATAATGTGATTTGTATTGCATACAAGGTGAAATGCTGGATAGTTAACAAAACACTAAAACATTATCCATTTTCATTACCCTTTTAAGCTAACCATTTTACACAAGCAAGCTTTCATTCTTATATTTATGATTGTGAGCCTTTTATTAAGCTATTTAAGCAATACAATACATAGAGGGAAAAGTACATTTGTCAGTAGTTAACCACCATAATAAAAAGTCTGCTTTGTGTTTGCACTCCTGATATATGTAACTGTTGCTGATTAAAATATACATAAGACCATACAGTTGAAATCACAGTGAGATCGGCCTTGACATCTATTTTGCATTATAAAACAAAAATAAGTGAAAAATGAATAAATGTCTAAACAGCTAGCTTAACTTGTGTTTAAGTTTCCCAGAGTATCTCTTATCTATGCCATATAAGGAAACGAACATATCATTTGAATATACTCCTGATAGTCTCATTAGTGAATTACAAATGAAAAAACGAAATGTCATTCTGTTTGACGTATTACATAAAAACATGTAAACATCAATTATTTAAGGGGTTTTGAGGCTGGAAAATATTTCTAAGAAAAATATTAGCTACTGCACTACTATTTCACTCCAAGCCATTACTCTGTAACCCTTTTAAAGAGATTGTAAGATGCTCCAGGGCATTTCTCACAAGTCTCATTCTTTGAGGGCAGAGTTTTAAGAGCCAGCTTAATCCAAAGTCCCTACTGAGTTTCAGTAGTGTTTTTTATGAGTTCCTTAACGTCAATCTGTTCATGAGACTTTGAACAAATTTATATGAGGCTTAAGCTGAGATCTTAGATGGAGAAACTTGCATGTTAGAGCAAAAATGATTCATTGAAAGAAAACGTTTGTGGAACAATTTTGATGTGAATTTACCTTGTGGGCACTGAGGACTTGTTGTAATCCAGTAAATAAAGTTGAGCTAGGATTAGGTAATAATTTTTCTGATGAACCTACTGCTAAAAACCCGGTACAAATATGGTATGGTGGTTCTCATTAATGACCAGATGGGTCATGACAAGAGGTGTTTGTTGATTTCCTCCATGTTGATTTGTGCCTTTCCATCTACCCTGGTTTAATGTGATGGTAGGGAGATTAGATTTAACATTGGACTAATAATACTGAATGCATGCATTTGACTAATGCAATCTAGAGCGATAAAGACCATAGGGGCAACTTAAATAAAGACATTAGTGCATTGGTGAGGGGGTTCAGTATAACATTATTACTGCACAGTATGATTCAATAAAGATAACACTGCACCATCCTTGACTCTAGCTCAGAACGTTATATATATATATATGTATATATATATATATATGGCTGATACATTTCCGCTGATTCAACTTCAGAGATATTGTGTCTGCTCAGATAAGCAGACTGCTCAGGACCAGGTCTCTTTCTATATTCTGAAATCCAGTATGCTCTGAAAACCTAGGTTTCAGCCTGCAGGCACACAGAGGAGCATACTCCTCAAGTCTACTTTCTATTCAGATCAATGTGTGCCAGGCAGCGTGGTAAAGTGGGTCGATAGAAGGGAGTGAGAGAAAGAAGGGAATGAGAGAAAGGGCTAGAGAAAGGCTGAGAGGTAAAAGTCTGCAGAGTCACAGTGAAAACAGATGGAAAAAGAGGACCTTGACAGAGATGGAATCAGGCTCCATGCTGAACCAGGGTGCTGCATACTTTCTGGCAGTGTGTGTTTGTGTGTGTGTGTGTGTGTGTGTGTGTGTGTGTGTGTGTGTGTGCGCGTGCGGGTGCGCGTGCACGCGCATATGTATCTGTGTATATGTGCGGCGTGTGTGTGTGTGATACTGCTCAGCAGAGTCGGGAAATTACATTACAGAGCAGTAGTGTAATGCCATGACTGCTACTGCATTGCAGATGTCTGGCCAATTGCATGAAGTGTGTGCAAAAGCATGCCTAGTCTATACTGCCCAGTGGCAAAGGTGCTCCTGACAATACAGCTGTATGTGAGGATATACAGCAATCTCAAAATATATGTCACTTTTGATCAAGATAAGCAATAAAGTATATACTCCCAAATACAAGTAAGGTTCAGGGAGAATAGAGGACTTTCAATACAAAGTACTAAGACCTAACAACACAAGAAAACTATATCACTATAGGAATTGTAACCAAACAATGAACAACAAGATACACTGGGGAAGGAGAAACTTAATTTGGGACAGTGATCAGAAACACAGGTTAGGGCAAAACCAACAAACAGATGTCCGTGCTCCAAATGAGGGGAAGAGTTAGGCCAACTGTGCCAGGATGTGACAGACACCCCCGTGGAGACACAGTCACATGCCCTCACTTTCATAGACACCGTTCCAAGCTTGCTTTGAGAACATCTGGCAGGTAGTGAAAGACTGACAAACTGCTTTATCTGTCTCTGGATGTCTGTCCAGTGTCTTTGTGCTTCCTCTTTACTACAACCTACTGATATAACATCCATCTGCATGGCCACAGTATAAGCTGCCAGCAGCATGGAACACTGTACCTTATGGCCTGATTTGCTAGATGCTGCTAGAAATGGTGTAGGGCTGCCTGCAGGGGGCACTCTTCTCTCTGGTTTACAGACCGAAAAACCAAGGGAAGTCAAGCGTAAATGTGAAGGGACACATCTTTAGGATTTTAAATAACTAGCCTGAAACACTGTGGTCACTAAAGATCCCATGACACTTATCATAAGAGTAGTGGTTTTAATCCTGGCATCATTACAGCATATTTAATCTGGCCCTCATACCAACATGGTCATCTAATCATGCCAGCATCCAGTTGGCTCATTCAAACTTCTCTCTATGTAACTATTCCCCAGGTCACTGTGGTAAAGGAGAATGTGTTCTCATCTAGTCTACATTCATATCCCAGGACTCCCTTCGCTATATCACATGTCCACATTGCATTAGGTACAGCACTTGTAAATATGCCAAGAACTCTATAATGCCACTATCTATATGCTGGCGCCATCCACCTATGTTCTTTTATCTTTCTGCTTACTCTCACCTGGCTCATGGCATTAGGCCAAGGATTTGAGGAAAGAGGGATAAAACATGGCTGATGTCGGTGGACCACTGATGCCTTTCTCAGTCATACTGGCCTTCAGCCTCAGAATCACTGTTTGGTTGCCCTGGAATAATTGTCCGTTTTGGAGATGGGATTTACGTAATGGCTTAATTTTGTGGTCATGTTCAATTATCTTATTTAGGTCCAAAATAAATCCCTTTCAGCTAGATGCAGGGCTGTAAACAAAAAGCAGTTAAAATATACAAGTCAAGAGGGGTCAAATAACGTTACGATAGTAGTCTTTAATAGGCAAGAGCACCATTTCACATCAACAGTAGGAAATACAGCTCTGTGTGAAACTCTTACCAGAAAAGGCACCAGAAAGTCTAAACTAAAGCTATTTAAATGGTTCATTTTTATCTTAGAAATGCATGTTTGAAAATGATTGTCGTTAGAGTAATTTCCTAGGGAGTTTGGATGCCACATGTAATGTAACAAGTCTTATTAAGTCATCCATCTCCAATTTAACAATAATGCTAATG
Source organism: Esox niger (assembly GCA_016801105.1). Lineage (NCBI taxonomy): Eukaryota > Metazoa > Chordata > Actinopteri > Esociformes > Esocidae > Esox > Esox niger. The sequence continues at coordinate 47,178 of JACXGJ010003692.1, read as the reverse complement.
TAACCATTTTGAATTGACATCGGTGATGTTGACCTTGCACTGGGGATACTGTTTATTAAAGACACATTACACAGAGCATCTATTGTCTTATCGGTTTTATTAGCATAAAAATTGCTATGGGAAAATTTGAGTCAGCAGTCTGTCAGTCTAGTGCCTTAGTAGCTTAAAACTGTTGCCCAAGAGATTTTGAATGAATTCAGCCAATAGTTCTGAACGCATCGCTTACCAGGCAAAACGCTTGGACAATTGTGTACTATGCCATTCTTTTCATTTAAGAAATACAATAATATATATTCAAGTAATGACATAGATAATTTTGACATCAATATACATACAATACCCCATAATGACAAACTGGGAAAAAAATGAATAGTGTGCAATTTTACAATACATCTACATTCACATCCTTTATTCAGTACTTTGTAGAAATGCCTTTGGCAGCGATTGCAGCTTTGCGTCTTCCTGGGTAAGAGCCTTGGTGGTTCTAAATGCCTTCCATTTCAGAATGATGGAGCCCACTTTCTCCAGGTAACTTTCTATACTATTGCAATTGTTGTAAACCCTCCCCAGATTGACTTCTCAACACAATTCTGTATTGGAGGTCCAAAGAGAGTTCTTTGGTCTTAATGGCTTATTTTGTTCCTCTGTCATGCGCATTGAAGTGTGAGACATTATATTAAAAGCTGTGTGCCTTTATAAGTCAATCATTAAATGTATTTTATAAACCCTATTTTACATCAATCAATTTAACTCGCCACAGGTGATCCAATCCAGGTCTAGAGATAACTTAAAAGGGCACTTCAGCTTGGGAGGACCTCGGTGGTGTCTATCATGTTGGAGAGATTTCTAGTGCAGTGAAATGTGTTTCACACATAATGTTCCATGGGGTAGATTTATGTTTTTGCTCACCAGAAATCACAGTCTATTACGACACTGTGTATTGAAGGTTGAGCAAAATCTGAAAATTGAATGTTGTCCTATTTTGAATCATCTTGCTAAGACACAATTTCGTACAGATTGCAACACACGTCGATTTTATATGCAGTTGCTATTGTCCTTGATTGATAGAGCCAATCAATGTCTTTCAGTGATGTAACTATGAGCCAGTACATTGATAACTTTAAAGATTTGATTCTTTCTGAAATACCTCAACTTTAAAGCTTTAACTTCCTGCTCTTCAATGGTTCTTCCTCTACCTCTTCCTCTCCACGCCACACTTCTCCACTCCTTCCTCTTCCTCTCTAAATCAGCAGTAAACTGGATTTTGTCTAGCTAGCTAACTTTACAAGAAGCAGCACAATGGCTTATTGTCATCATTTAAAGGATAACTTATTTAAGTCATATAATAATGAACTACACGACGGGATCGGATTTGCAAAACAGTGTAGTTGGATATTATGGGATTGTTTCCTGCCTGATGAAACGTCTTCTAAACAGATTGAAGTAGGTTTTTACTAATCACATTTGGACTACAGCAGTGTCGTGAAAATAACACAAATGATGAAGAAAATATGAATAACCACATTGAATGCTTGTCATTGCAGGATATAGTGGTTAGAGTCTCATATGAAACACTGCTTTTTGAATGACATCCTGGCCCTGGCTGAATAGGATTCACCCCAGGGAGTACTCTCCCTTCCCCAGGACTTTGAATGACAATTGTAAATTATCCTTTCAAGAGAGATGAGCTATATACTTACGGAACAAAGGACAGATACAAGGCTATTCTCAAGTCAAACCAAGATCTCTTTAACAGTATAAAAGAGAGCAATACGATCTGTTAATTACTTTCACATATTAGAGCCATAAACAAAGGCCTGTTCATAATTATCATGCCAATTTTTTTTTAATAACAAAGTATCCAAAGCAGTTTAACAAGATAAGTAAGTTAATTCTATTCATTTGTGCATTGCATCTTGCTAAAAAAGAAGTATGTGCGCTGTTGCTTATTCCGGCTATTTTATTTACTCAAAAAAAGTTAATAAAATGACTTTTGACTATCAGTGGCTATTAAATGTATCATCTAGTCTTTCCACACTACTTTCATTGTAACAGGAAATGATCTGAGCCTTGCATATTATCAAACCATGCATGTGGAATTATCTGAACATTTAGTAAAACAAACAGGGGTGTCCGTCATTGAAAATCCAGATTAAGTGGAGTTTTTAAAAGGCTTGTCAATTTGAGATATTTCTAGTTAAAATGGCAATCTCACTCATTGAAAACTGTGGCTATAGAAATGCATTATTGAGATATGTCACTAGCAATATACTGTACAATGCCTACTCTTTTTAAACATAGCTTTTTTTCTGGCTTGTAATTACTAAAGACTGGCACAGAACAACATATGGGCATGATCAACACGGGCGTTTGAAACGTATCTATTTTTTGAAGGTTTATTTTTAGTTTTCTAAAAATCATTGTTGTCTTGGATAACCATTTTATTAGGGAGGCAGTATCTATTTTCACTAACGATTCTGAAACTTTTGGTATTTCATAGTCAGACCAATACAGAGGAAGTACATTCTACTGTGAAATTCTAACAAGCTTGTTCTAGATTGAGTTGAACAGACGTTGTGTTTTAGTATAACTGTTAACATTAGCACTTGGGACATTGATTTCTTGTGCAGCAGTGAAATGCACCTTTAAAGATGATAAAAAATATATATCAGTCTCTAATACAGAACTTGTTGATCAAAGATGTACATTTGGCCGAAACCCAACATGGCACATAACCCAAAATGCACCATCCCTGTTAAGTATGGTAGTTGCAGACATTGTTTGGGTCTGTTTTTCATTGTCAGAGACTAGGGCACTTAACAGGATAGAAGGATCGAGCAATGTACAGAAAAGTCCTTGAGGAAAACCTGCAGCCCTCTGTATGAAAGCTGAAACTGGGACCGAAGTTAATCTTTCAGAATGATAACTACGCAGAGCACACAGCCAAAGCTACAATGGAGGGGCTAAGGAATAAAAGGCAAATGTCCTTGAGTGGCCCAGACAGCACTGCAACCAAAACCAATCGAAACTAGTGGCATGACTTGAATATGGCTATATATCAACAGTCCCAAAGGAACTTGACACAGCTTGAACAGTGCTATAAAGAAGAATGGTCAAATATTGCCAAATCTATGTATGTCAACAAATTCCGAGTTGTAAATATTGCCAAAGGTGCTTCTACTATGCATTAAATCAGAGGAGTGGGGACTTTCAGTTATGTATTTTGAATAGAGAAATGCATGACATGAGAGACTGACATAACAAAAAGTTCAAGTTAACTTTCTGTAGGCACATTCACTGGTTGTAAGAATGAATAAGTGTGTGTTGGGAGTTTTAGAAAGTTGTGAATTTGCTCTGCTAGATCAGGTCTTGCACTAGACTAAAAAGTGCAAGAGAGGAAATATGATCGTAAGTATTATAATATATTATATCAAAATAATGTGGGAAATGTGTTTGTGATGTTCAAAGAAATCTATGTTACAAAGAAAAATAAGTCTCCATTATTATTGCTACTATGGTCAATTATGTAAAACTGTATAGTTAGTCCTTATACCCTAACCCAAGAACTTTGGCATGGCACATTTGTAAGGTCTGTCTCCAACGAATGACCGTGCGCATGCCCTTGGCCACACCACCTGTGTCCTGAACCCAGCTCGCTCCCCATATCACAATCCCCGGAATTCTCATCACCAGAGCCCACAATTTAGTTCTGTTCTTTGCACTTTTTTCATTGTGAGGAATTGTTTGTATGTTACGACAAGCCTGTTTATCTGTAAATTGTTTGGCTAGGCTTTAGGTGAATCGAGTTCTCTAGCCTCTTTTCTCTGGCAATGTTTGTTAGTCTCTTCCCAGCCTGTATTTTCGCTCTAGACATGTGATTTGAAACAACCTGCCTGTTTTCTTGGAAATACAACTTCTGCCTGCCATTCTGTACTTTCGGCAGATCTACTTATCTGTTTTAACCTTTGTACTGTTTCTGATGATGAGTTTTGCCTGTCCCTGGTTCTGCTAACAAACCTGCATACTCGGCGATTAGAACCACATGTCCTGCCTGTTTGAGTTGTATTCATATAGTGTCTAGTGTCTTGGCTCTCCAACCATCACTCCCAGTCTATGCTCTTAGCTAACCTGGCAACTGATTCATCTAACTTTATGAAATCATGTCTGTGACATGTCAGGTGACAAAGCTAACATTGAATATCATTGAAAATAAGACCACCACCTAACTCCACACTTTAGACACTCCTTCCTTGTCTGAATTCCCTGATCAATTTATCAGCTTTGTTTCCCTCCAAAAAAGAGTACAAACTGTGGCTTTCTTAATTAAGCTCAAGAGGAAGGCATTACTTCTGGGATGGGACAATTGTCTTTCCGCAGCAGCGTCAGTGACTCTGAAATTTTAATCACATTAACGAGAGAGAAATAGACGAGAGTGCAAGGAAGAGAGGAAGTGAATAGAGTGTTTGTAACTGTCTGTCTCTGAATGATGAGCATGTATTGTATAAGGACTTAATTGTAGAAGATCTCATGTTAAAATACCTTATAATGTTATTGAAATTGGCTTGTGTCAGTCTATACAGGATTGGCATGTCTGTTCATTGAGGGCATGTATTCTGTGGTCTCCAAACTGTTGATTGTGAATAAGGCAACTACTGAGTGGTTTGACAAAAAAATGAAAGACATTTTTAGATATTCTGCTTAAAATTATTTCAAGCAAATCTCAATATTTGACATTGCAATCTCCTAGCAACTATAATGAATGCATTCTGACAGTATTTTACCACTAATATGTCACTAAATCTGGTAAGTTACTCATACAGTTGTGCCCAGAAGTCTGCATACCCTTGGAGAATTGGTAATATATGTACCATTTGTAAAGAAAACATGAGTGAGCAGGCAAAAAAAATAATAATCATTTGTTACGGGATTCACATTCAACTGTAGGTCATAACAGAATGGCACAATCATAAAACAAAACATGGCAACAAAGAAAAAAAATGCATTGTCTATGGTTGTCTTGCATGAACAACGTGTTTGAGATCACCCAGAGTGACCTGATATTAAGGTCAGAAGACTGTGACGGCAACTCCAGAACTTTCACCTTTTTCTGCTGTAACCATTGGAGGGTCAACTTGGCCTTGTGCTTTGGATCACTGTCGTGTTGGGAGGTCCAAAGTGTCCCATGCACAGCTTTCCAGCAGAAGAATGCAGATTGTCCGTCAGTATTTTCTGATAACATGCCGCATTCATCTTGCCATCCATTTTCACAAGATTCCCTGTGCCTTTAGAGCTCACACCCCCCAAAACATCAGGCTCTGTCATTTCCCACTTTTCCTGTCTTCCCTACTGCCATGAACTCATCCCGGTCTCCTTCATTTGTCTTGTCTCCAATTGTCACTCACACCAGGTCCCAGTTAGGTCATTAGTATGGGTTTAAATGTTTCTCCTCTGCTCCCCTCATTTGTCAGTCATTGTTCCATGTGATGATGTGTATTGATGTTTGTGGTGAATTTCGTTTTCATTTACCCGTTTACGTTATAAGTTGTTATCTAGTGCTCAGTGTTTTCTGTACTTTGTGTTACAGTAAAGACCTCACCGACTGCCTCACTGGCCTGCGCCTGGTCCATATCTCCATAACGTCACGGTCGTCACACCAAACAATTCTTCAGGCAGTTTTGGCTGAAATTGTTCTAGGGCCACCTGACTTTGGCTTGGTATCAAGAGGTCCCTGAATTTTCCACTCCTTAATAAGTGATTGAACAGTTCTGAATGGCATTTGCAAGGCTTTGGATCTCTTTTCATATTATTTCCTTTATAAAGTTCCATTACCTTGTTACGCAGGTCTTTTGACACTTATTTTCTGCTCACAATGGCTGTTTCTAGCCTGCTCAGTGCATCCACGCAAGGGCTAACAAACTCACTATTCTTACGCAGACACTAATTGCAATTAAAATAAAAAGCCACAAGTGTGGGAAATTCACCTTGAATTGCCATTTTCACCTATGTGTGTCAGCTTGTGCTTCTGTAACGAGGCCAATCATACAAGGGCCATTTGGGTGATTCACGTTATCATTATGATTTAAAAAGGAGCCAAACAAAGATGTAATAATAAATAGCTTCAGATGATCACTTCTTTTAAATAAAATACTGTTTTTTTGCATGATCAGTCATACTTTCAAAATCAATGACAACATTTCACAATTTCTGCCAGGGTATGCAAACTTATGAGCACAACAGTAACAATATTGACCCTGTCTGTCTGTCTCTGTGTTTTTGCATTAATCTACTACACCATGTACAGCTTAATGCTAATGACAGTTCTTTGAATGTACTATGTATTGATTGTATAGTGTTCTACATTTATATTGAATCAGAGACAGTTTTTATATCTGACAGCTGATTTACAGTTATTCAGAGGAAATCTTGCAAACAGTATAAAGACAAAATTAAAAAGAAATGAGTTCAGGTGCAAACAAGTGAAACCTGATTTGCATTGGTTAAATCAAGACAAAGTATAACCAAACCAAACTCATGCTGAAACAGATCATTTGATCCTCTGCCAGGTCAATCTTTTGAAATGCATATACTATTGAGAACTGTCTGGGTGCTGTTTCTCTGTTTGCTACTCAAATATAGAACCATAGTGGATAAATGTCATATTAATCTGTATGAAAAGGTGTCCCAGCTTCACTGCTCTCCAGATTTATTAGTCCCACTGATGGAGCAACTAAAACATTTAAGGAAAGAAAGGCTTGATCCTGCATTAAAAATACGATCAAAATGTAACCTTTAATTGAGGTTAAATTAGTCAAAGAGAAAATACATTTCTAAATTAACCAAATAAAATAGAAATATATTTCTTTTGAAATAAATTTTTCATCTGGGTCATCTGGGACATTTTCCACTTGGGAATAAATAAGGTGAGACAACACGTCATAATCCTTTGGTCATCTATCAACATGAGGAAAGTCAAAAAAACAGACAATTTAAAAGAGATAAAAAGTGATACAAAACGTAATTTTGATGTACCCTTGATCAGCGGTTGCAATCACAGTACTAGTGACGTTTAGCAAAGTCCTGGTAGTGAAATTGATGAGTGTAGGCTTACTTCTGGCAAGACGTCCAAGGACCTAATACTAAAGGGCAGATGCAGTCGACTGTGTCGCCCCTTTCATTACAATCTATTATATATCTTTCCAAACAGACTTCCTGTTTTTTTTGCTTACCCATCAAGTTTTGCTGGCTTGACACACACAAACTTTAGAATCCATCTAAATGTAAATCAAGTACTGTTACAGTAACAATAGTTAACATGCATATAGGAATAAAATAAATATGGGAAAATACGGGTATTTCTTTTTTCACTACAGTACACAAACCCCTTCACTTTTCACATGTAGTTGTGTTAAAGACTACCTTTATAATTAAATATATATTTTTGACTTCAATCTTCAAAGAGTACCCCAGAAAGTGTAAGCAAATATATGTTTGGAAATCTATGCCAATAAAATTGATATATTTACATATATATGTTTTAAGACCCTTTGCAAAGACACTTTACGTTGTGCGCAGATGCTTCTCGGGCCCTTTGGTCATCATTAAGATGTCTGTAGAACCCGGAGTCCACCTCTGGCTCATTGATTTGATTGGACATGATTTAGAAAAGCAGACATTTGTCAATATGATGTTGCCTACTACACAGCTGTATCAGAGCAAAAACAAAGCCAAGAAATCCAAGGAATTCTCCGTAGACCACTGAATCGAATCAAGGGATAGATCTGGGGAAGTTTGTAAATAAAATGGTAAAGCACTTAAAGTTCCCAGGAGCACAGATGGCACCATCATTGTGAAACTGAAGAAGTTTGGAAAGAACAATACTCATTACAGGATTTCCCAGATGGCAAAACTAAATAACTGGTCAGGAAGGTGACCAAAAACCACTCTAACAGTGCTTCACAGTTTCTCAACAGTTGTGGGAGAACCTGCTGGAAGGCCAGCCATCTCCATCCATGACTCATCTTGATGGCTATCTCTTGAGTGGTTTGAGAAAATGATTCTCCAGTCTGATGAAATCAATATCAAATTAGTCCTAAATCTTCCAGAACAATGTTCACAAGCAAACATCTAAATCCACAAAGAAGTTTGACTACAAAAATCAAATTTTTTGTCTCTGTCTCTAGAGTTGAATCCCATCAAGAGCTTGGAGAGAGTGCATTGGTAGAAGGCTGGAAAGCTTCAGGGAGAGAATCGTGCATGGCAGGTGGTCATCGCAAGATTCTGGACATTTTCATTGGCAGTTAGACGGGCCAGCCCCACCACTCATTATCATTTCAGGCTGTAAGGCAAGACAAGGGGGAAGTGATTTTCTATACCCACTATATGTGCTTTCTCACGTGACTCCGCTGAGAGAGCCACACTGTGCACAGATTATAGGTGCCATGAACCCTTGAATTTATTTCAGTTATAGAGAGCACCTCTAGTTCTGGTTTCATTTTCTTTTCTGGCTTTTCACTCTTTAGTTGTTTCAATAAAAAGATCCTTAGGTTTTGTATATTCCTTCCATCTTGCATAATTACTTTGCCCTGCTACACATTACAAAATGTGTCTGCTAAATTATAAAATGGTTAAATTTGAACTGGCCAGTCCATAAGTGCCAATGGCCTTCCAAAACTTGATAGCACTTTGGCTTGGAAAACACCAGCTTTCAAAAATTATGTAATAGAAATATAATATTAGCTAGATAGTATACACCAGCTGTGGTACACACTAGCTAGCTACGAACTACTGGCACCCAAATCACTTCCATAGAATTTCTATGATGGTAGCAGTGAACCATGATTACACTATTTCATGTTCCAAAGGTTACTAGGGTAAGCAACCATCTACCGTCAATATACAAAATTGGAAAGGGCTCTTTTAAGTTATATACATTAAAACCAGAAAAGGAATCAGGCAAGCCAAGTTCAGCTGGCCTGCAATTTAAAGTGATAAATTATGATGCCTACACTGGATTTGAAACCACATCTGCCACATTAGGGGCTGTGTCTTTAACCACTACACTACAGTTCTATACATTAGCCCAGTGTCGGTATAGCATCTCGACATAATCATTTTGTCTTACATTAACATTATGCCAAGTCTGAATATTTAAACACCAATAAGCAGTGTGCTAAACTGACTAGCGTTTCATATTAAGTTTACCTCCACCACTGATGGTATCTATGAAACGTATGGATTTTGCCAGTGGCTGTTTTAACAGCTTATTAGCCAGTAATATGCTTACTAGTATCAAACTTACTACTTGGACATGTTTTAAGATTAGAACATTTTCTAGTGAGACTGAATATGAACTTTACACAGCCAAAGAGATTTCATGACACAAAAACATGTTTTTCTTTCATTCGTGAATGACACTGATACAATAACTATCATTATAGGTGACGATAACTGACTTTTATGTCTAGTGAAAAGACGAGAATCTGTTTTTTTACTGCCCAAAGGTTTTTTATTTAGCTTATATTACGCCCAAAATAATGCACAGTTGTGTACTTTGAAAATCCAACTAGAAATAGTCACAGTATGAACTGTTTTATTTTAGGCTTACTATAACGTAGCTACTTAAGGTTGTAGCCAACAAAGTTTTTGTCTATCCTAACTGAAAGTGCATGCACAGACGCGTATTTAGATAATCCACCAGAAATAATCACAAAATAACACAGCTACTGAAGATTGTAGCCAGCGAAGTTTTTATCTATCAGGAACAAATCCCAATGCATAATTTCATTTGACTGTGATAAGATTCAAACACAGGACCTACTGGTTGTAGATGTAGTCACGCACTCACTCACTCACTACGCTCATGTGGTCCGAATAAAAACGATATGTAAGAACTCCATATCATCAGAAGTAATATACTTTCAAAGTTGCATTGGATATTTTTAAGTAATTGACTTGAGGGTAGCTAAAAAGTTTATGATGCTAAAAATATAGTTAATCAATCAAATAAATCAGACAGCGAGGGTCTAAGAAGGAACGATAAACACCTAGGCTTTAAAACTTTAAAGTAATGTGTTCTATCCAGTTAGAATGAAATAGTGAAACCACACTAAGCCCACTTTCAACAAGCCTGTGTGTGGAGGTTTTGAAAACTAACATCCAGTAGAAATCTTGCTGCTGAGAGTCAGTGGCAACCTTTTTTAACAGGAAAGTTTCCAGATGTCCAAGGAGGCCAGATGAGATTGGAGGTGTGGTTTGCAAGACTAAAAGATAAGGGACACATTTTTGTCTACCTAAGGAGGTGATCTTGTCTACATAGCTCATTGACTTCAATTGGAAAAAAAATAGGGAGCTGTATGTCTCGCATCACTGCTCTACACTTTACTGACAGGATCTGTGCACCTTGGAAGGAACCCCTTCCAGGAAAAGATGAGGGAACAGTAATCCATGCCTTGTCAAATCAATGTCCCCTCCAAATAAGTGAGGACAAAAAGAAAGCCTAAATATGAAGTTCAGTTATTTATTTCACATAACAGAATTTTAAAAGTAAATAAATCGAATGGGGCACGTGTGTGGTACTCCATATACAGGCATGACTCTTCGTACTTGAATTGTTTAAAACTTTGGGCCAAATATAACCAACATTGGCTCCTACCATCAGATTTGTCCCATAACATAAGATCTACATCATTCACGCACTCTCTTTACACTTCTTGTTAGACACATTAACAGTTGGTTATTGTTTCAGAACATAAAAAAACATGTTTCTTTAGGTTAATTTTTCAATAACTAGTTTCTGTAACTTTTAGCAAGTCAAGCTAGCCAAGAAAGAATTTGGACTACTAACTTCCTGTTAAGTAGATGGCATAAGATGGCAGTTCCACTCAGGAGCCCAAAGCAAGGGAAATATTGATTCGTAATCTCTATAATATGGTTGTTGTTGTATAAAACAAATCACATGAAATATGATCATGTGCCAGTATTATGCTTTAGTATACCTATTTAAAATATTTTATAAATGTTCCCATATAAATACCGAATTACACTAGAATTATCTTCAATATCAATTGATTATATTTTTCTGACCGTATTATCTTCACTAATCAAGAGATGCTTTTCATCTCATCTATCACTCTTCAGGTGCCTTTCAGACAAGGAAATGTAATCTATCTCTGTTTCAAATCTCCCCACACACACCTGCCATCCTCCCGCCCCCCCAGTGATACTTAGGAGTGACTCGCTTGACCTTCCCAATAACCCCTACCCCCCATCTCACACTGTTGCTAGAATGCAAAAATATACCAGGCTTGTTTTATCGCACTCTCACACAGAGAGGACCGTTTAATGTTGAATGTGTTTAATGTGCCAGTCTTTATGGCCATCTTTGTGGCCACAATTTAAACCTTCTATAAACACAACCGGTTGGGTCTGAATGTAACACACTTTTGTGTATGATACAAACAGACCAAGAAGGAATAAGAGGGTGGGAAAGATTTTCTTCCATTCTCCCCCATAATGGCTGTTCTCATCCTGTCCTCTTTGCAGAATCTCACATCAAAGACTGCCTCCCCTCGGGAGCACTGGCTTTGCTTCCCATAATGCATCAGTCAGAGAACACACACCAGTTTGTTTTACAGCCTTGCTGTTTCAGACAGAATACAACACCACTGTAAATATATGGACATACAATTGACATAGCAATACAACCGACATTTATAAAAAAAACTAAGAACCTTAAAATGTAAGCTACAATACAATAGGTCCAGGAACATCATCTGACTTCTATTCATATTTTACCACATACATAAGCAGTTACAAAAAATCTTCTTTTAATTGGAGCATAGAAAAAAACTCATTTTTTCCCCCCCTCAAGGCTCCTCAACCAGCAACACTGATCCATGATCATACTGATCACACACGAACATTCCAGATGCTCTGATGTCCTTTCAGGTACATCTAATGGGCATTAAAACATTCCTTGCATGTACCATTCATAAGCATATTACTCTCAAACATATCTATAATATTCAATGTTGCTACCATACTGTTCATACTCCCCATCTTAATCTTTCAAAACATTGCTGATCGTTAAAAATGTTATATATATATATAATTGCCAGACTTGCACTGCTGTAATTTCAATACCACTACCAATATTGCTGCTAGTTTACTCTTTTTAAGCTGTTGCTAGTGTACAGTGTTATGTATAGTATTGCTTTTTCTCCATGCTAAATTGTTGCTAAGTATATATACTGTTCTTCATTCTCACTACGTAGTTGTAATGTGCAATGCCACCATTCATAAGCTTATATCAATCAAAGCAAAGTCCAGGACCAAGTTTTAAGTCTCAATTGGTCACTTGGACAGGCCACACAAAGCATACCACGCAAGGGTTTTTGACGGTATCATTTTGATATTCCTGGGATAATTTGATAGAAATGCTAATTATTATTAATGAATACTACTGATAATGGAACTCATTTGCAGCAACAACCTGCACAATATACTGTATGTTAAAGCCAATTTAACACAATGCACCAATGATAAACTTTCAACAATATAAAAGCCAAAAACAATCACAAAAAGCAGACAAAACCCCAAGATAAAAAGTGTCCCAGCAATATTCCAAAGTGTCGTTATGGCACCAATTCCTCCATTTTAAAAGTGCATTCCAACTTATTTCACTTACAACAATGAGTACTAAACCTGTCGCCGGAAATAAAACATAACGCCCCAACTTCAATTTTGTCTGTTGAGGTTCTGAAATTGCATTGCATTGCACTGAGCAGACAGGAGTGGCTGCTCACAAATGCAACCAGTGCATCTGGCCAGGGGGTCACTTATCTTCAAATCTGAATGTCTTCATTGGAGCATGTCAGCAACAGAAGTAAATATACTTGACAACTATTCAAGGGCACGTTTGACCTCTGAGATATTATTACAACTTGGTAGATTGGTATAGTTGGCAGAAGTCTGATTCCCTGTGCATCCTGGTCCATGCCTGAGGCACTAGGTCCACATTAACTCAAAATAATGCAATTGGCCCGTAGAATATTGTGAATTGTCAGGAATGTTTTCAATCCATTTTCTACCCCTTATCATTAAATGGTTTTCTATCCTGTTTCTTTTTTTTGTGTTTATGCACTACCGTTTGAATGTTTGGTGTCACTTAGAAATGTCCTTGTTTTCTAGGCAAAGTGGCAAAGAAAAAGCTATATCTCAGACTGGCCAACACTGGACACAGGAAGAACTCTGCCAAGGCAAGCATCCCGGAGTCGCCTCTTCACTGTTGATGTTGAGACTGGTGTTCTGCGGATACTATTTAATAAAGCTGCCAGTTGAGGATCTGTGAGGCATCTGTTTCTAAAACTAAACACTAAGGTATTTGTCCTCTGGCTCAGTTGTGCACCATGGCCTCCCAGTCCTCTTTCTATTCTGATTAGAAACAATTTGCGCTGTTCTGTGAAGGGACTAGTACAAAACGTTTTATGAGATCTTCAGATTATTGCATGGAATAACTATCATGTATACAAAACAAAAATAGACTGACACGTATTGGAAGAGAGTTCTTTGTTTCTGGAAATGTTGAGCCTGTCATCGAACCCACAATTGTTGTTGCGGAAGACACCGAATTAGTCGATATTAGGCCAGTTTTATTGCTTCTTTAATCGGCACAACCGTTTTCAGCAGTGCTAACATAATCAGTTTATCTAATGATCAATTGGCCTTTTAAAATGATAAATTTGTATTAGCGAACACAACATGCCATTGGAACACAGGAGAGATGGTTGCTAATGAGCCTCTGTACGCCTATGTAGATATTCAATTGTAAATCAGCCATTTTCAGCAACAATAGTCATTAACCATGTCTACACTATTTCTGATCAATTTGATGTTATTTTAAGGGACAAATATTTTCCCTTTTTTAAAAACAAGGACATTTCTAAGTGACTCCAAACTTTTGAATGGTAGTGTACAATATGTGTTTGTAACCACAGTGGCAGATTTTGTGAAGGTCAATTGCTAAGATATTGTGTCTTCTTGTGTAAGAATCTCAGCCACAGACAGTATGACACAGTTTTAAAAAATGTAAAGTTCTTAATTATTGCAATTGAACAATATGAAAATTTTACATGGATTTCATGTCCAGTCAATCAAGTCAAAATTATCTCTCCTGCTTTCTAAAGACTAAGGAAAACATAAAACAATATGCTGATTTTATTTCAATATTTTTTTAACTAGTGTATATGGCCCTGTCAATTTTCGGCCAAGGTACACCATCTCAATTACAGAAACAATAATTTCACCCGAAGATTACATTTATCTATGGTAGCCTTCCTCTTTGTCAATATATACCTCAATATATTTCATAGACTTACACCTATTCCAGTCTATTCCTTTTGTACATATATCCCAAATATATTTATTTAACTTTGAAGTAGTTTCAAAGACCTGTAACTGTCATTGTCTTTACAGTGGTTTTTGGGTAATACTCTTCCTTCTGTTTTACTGTAAGTTGTCAAAGCATGTTGATGTTTATGCAACATAAAAACATTTATTTCATGTGTCATTCAAAACACAACTAAGCAAAACATATGATCATTTCTGGAAGCAAGTGTTTTGATCAAACATTATAATTTTTTTAAGACAGAATATTGCAGATCTGTGAGGAAACTACTTAAAATAAACATCACATAAACAAGCAGTGACAAATATTCAAATTCATATGTGCAAACATACAAACACATCATTGGTTAATGTGAGTGGTTTATGATTTTACTCGGAGCACATCCAAGTACAACACTGAGTAGGCCTATTTGTCATTTTAGTTAGCAATTAAATGTGATTGAAATGCCAACACAGTCTCCTAAATATGAAACTATAAACATAGTATGGACTGCCAATGATGTGCTCTGGTTCACTTATAAAAGTAATGTATGGAGAGTCCGTTTTTGTTGGTGAAATCAACTCCCAAAAAGGGTTAGGCAAGACTACAAAAAAGTTTAAGGTTATATGATGCTCCAGAGTGGTTAAGGTTAGGATTAAGGTTTAAGGGTAATGCTAGACAACAAAAAAGGTTACGGTTATATAATGCACCAGTGTGGTTAAGGTCAGGATAAAGGTTAAGGGTTAGGCTAGACAACCAAAAAGGTTAAGGTAATATGATGCTCCATTGTGGTTAAGGTTAGAATTAAGGTTAAGGGTAATGTTAGACAACAAAAAAGGTTACGGTTATATTATGCTCTAGTGTGGTTAAGGTCGAAGTTGGTTGAGATTATGCCAGGCCACCATCCCGACCATGACTCCCTAACAAAACCTTAATTGATTTTAAGCTAGATGCATGTACTACTGCCCCTAACAGCGGTGCTTACTGTCAAAATGATTGTATAATTCCATCGTTTAAAAGCTATAGCTATACTTTGGACTGGAAACTACACCACGACCAGACCAAAATAGAGAATAGTAAATCATTGGGAGGACGCATTATTACAATAACTTTGACTACAGTCACAAAACAAACTATATTTGGAAAGTACTAGATTTCAAGTAAAATATTCGCCCAGTAGCATTTATTATAGAATTCAAAATGTTCTGCCTTTCTTTGGTGACAATATGACAAAAGGCTCCTTTAATTCTCAATTTGCCTACTTTGATAAAATGAATAGTTTCCAGCTTATGAATAGCATAGTCATTAAAAGTAGGCTACAACAACATTTATGTATTACCGTTTCCAGTGCCATGTTAAGTAAATTAATCAAATCCCTTGTGACTTATGTTCACCCAATATGGAGCACAATAAACTACCCCTTTGAAATATAAAAGCAATACATACATAATGTAGCTGGTCTTAATAAATAAGTAATGGATGTGTTAGTAGTTCTGTCCAAACAAATAATATGGAAACCAGAGGTACACTCCTTAAGGCAGTGAAACCAGTTCCACAAAATTCACATATAAATCAACATGTATGAATCCTAAGACAATATGTGGCTGTTTAGCACTGCTGCATGTAAGTCCAACCGAAGGCTACACAGTACCCTTACATCATATTAATAGAATCAGAACAGAATATATCATTATTATGTGTTAGTATGATAGAATCCCCAGAGCTTAGCTGCTGAGAGGGCACAAACACCTACTGTATAACACATGACAGACTGAAATGAATTAAATGAGAATGTAAAAAGCATATTGATAAAGAGCAGAGTAGTGGTCATAATCTTAGCAGCAACATTTCACTAAGATGCCTAATATATATTTTAATTGTATTGCAATTATTCTCAAGTAGGCTGATAGATTATTAATGAAGTGATGTAGAGCTTCTGAATATGCATGTTATGATAGATCATCGACTGACTGACCATAATTACAATCCTACAGCATTTAGTGATTATTTTCCACGTGATGAAGGACTACATTGTCTGATATGGACCTGTAAAGCAAGATGTTGGACATATATTTTTCCAGGTAATCTAAGTAAAAAGATAGGAACCTTTAAGTAAGACTAAGCTACCCATAAATCTATGTCCATTGCAAACTGCCAGTAAAACAAAACAATAAACAAAATGTGTTTGCTTGCTATAGTTATACCATGGGAAATAATGGCAATAAAAAGTATATCAGAGTATAGCTTTATGCCAAATAAGATGGCTATTATGTTGTTACCTCCTATTAGTGATGTACAGTTCACGAACGATTTGTTCGTTTTGCTTAATTTTCTGATCAACACACATTCACAGAGAAAAATAGATTAAGGCGGCACCATCATAAAGACATGTTTATAACTGATAATTGAATGCAGAATATAATAATGAATATAGTTAAGTTGAATACACAGGGAAAATACATGAAAAAAAGCACCAAGCCTTTGTCTAGGTAAAAAGCTATTGCAAAGTAGCAAGATTTTTTGTTAAATTAAATGGTTATTTTGTTCATTTGTACGACTGGCAGCGGAGTTCTACCCAACCACGGAATATGCTGTTAGATTAGATTCAGCTTCATTGTCATTGAACAGTACAAGTACAGTACAACTGTATGCAGTTAGCATCTAATCAGAAGTGCAATTTAAAGAGGTCAGAAAATGTACATGTATTTACAAGAATCAAGAAGATGTATATTACAAGAGGAATGGATAGATGTGCAATGAAGGCAAATTCAATACAAATGACAATACTAATAGTGCAATTAAGGCAAATAGAGGAGGGCGGAAAATGTAGTATTAAGTATAATGTATGTCCCAGGTGGGCTGATACAAATGTGCAGGTACCAATGGCAAATTCTAAATAGCAGTCCACATATGCAGCGGGTTGAATTGAAAGATTCAAACCATTTACTCAACGACTCGACAAGATCCGAATCAGTAGCGAGATTCAAACTTCCCATCACTAGCTCCTATATTGTGAAACATATGAAACTCTGTTTGTCCTGCACCACTACAAGGAGACATACAAAAAAACTATTGTTCGGTAATCATTATATCAGAGGCAGAGTAAGCCATAAAAACTATAAATTCAAACAAAACATTCTAGCTAGATAGCACTTAGTGAGTTTGCTGCTACGGCAATCTGGATTTGTTAATACAATGCTCCTGCAGACGCTAGAGGGAAGAATTTGCCAATTTCTCCTTTAATCCCTACCATTCCAGCCCTATCTGTTTCAGAGAAAAGAACAACCTGATGCCGCTTCACACCTCCCTCTTCTCCCCCCTTCCGCATGCTTGCACATGACAGCCTTATCAAACATGTATGTTGCTGAGATGCAGTTGGCCATGGATGAACCTTTCCCTGTGAGCCCAGATACACCTTAAGGCTTCTACTGCAGCCATGTAGGAGAAAAGAGGGATTTGTAAATTGAATTTGAAAAAATGTGTTATTGTCAACTGAAGTAAGTGGAACTGATTCTCAGTAGAAAGCCTTCTGGTTAAAAGTAGAGCTATTGAATAAAGAGAAGTTTGTTGACTGACAGGGGAGATGAGTAGAGGATCAATGGGGTTTAGAAAGGCCTACAAAATCAAAGTCATGTGTTTAAAGACTTGTTCAAATAAAATTAGACTAACCCAATTTTCTAGAGAAAGGACTTAATTCAGAAAACAGCTTCAATACTAAATTCTATTCTAAAAAGAAATGGCTAAAACGCTAGTAGAGCCTGACAGATTAAATGATTTTGAGCAGACAATATGTTTATGTACACTTCAGAATTCAACTTGCTGCTTCCATTAGCAGTTATATCATCAAATGAGATAAGTAAGCCAGTTCCATTGGCAGCAATACATTCCCAGAATGCCCAAAACATAAAGTAATGCTCCATCCACAATGTTTCAAGGCCAGGTTATACATGTCAGGTGTGATCGCAAACAGTTTATATTAATGCAATAGAACAATTATCAAAGCAGTTTTAATTTAGACATTTATTTAAAAATTTTATATAATACGTGTGTGAGTGGATGTGAATGTAATTGAGTGCAACTGTCAACTGAGGATAAAGAAAAACGTACATTAATCTAGAGATAATTAAGGAAAGGTGTTAAAAATGTATGTTCACAGTATGCATCCATGCATGCTTTTTGGGGTAATATAGACTACAACCCCTTGTGCTGAGTAAAAGAGGAGGGGTTTCTACAATTTTCTCAGCTGAATCTCAGATGGCATACTTGCATACTATATAGTATGCCAGATTAGTATGTGAGACGATTAGTACATCGCAAACTATAGTATGCTGAAAGTAGTACGCCAAAAGTTCCCGGATGGTCTACAATATCTTGTGGATTTTCGAAGTATGCATTTGTGCATGTTTTAGGATTATAACAGGCCACCCTTGCATGCCGTAAAAAAGGGAGGGGGTTCCACGATTCTATCGTCTTTTCACTCGATGAAGAAGTCAGTTTTTGTCTCCTATATTGATACCTAATGCATCAATATCATTAACATATGAAAGAAAAATGAACATTTTGCCATTAAATTAAATTGCTTTGGAAGTATATAATTTGTCTTCAGTCTTGCTAGCAATTGCTCTATTCTTATGACTTTTCCAAGAAGTAAGTAGATTCTAGTAGGCATATTGCTGGCTAATACGCTGTTAAAACAGACAGTGGCAAAAGCCATACAGTGCATACTGTAGGTGCTATTTGTGGTGGAAGTAAACTTCATAAGAAATGTTAGTAAGTTTAACTCAATACAAAACGGTGTCTGGCTAATTTGTATGATGTTAATGTGCGACAAAATCTAAAGTTGAGACACAATTCTATGATGAGGTTGTCCCAGTCGGTCCCAATACTGGCAAACTAGCTTACTATGTTCGAAACAGTACATACTTTACCATCATCTGCTAGAATGTGATTTGAGATGCAGCGTTCATCTTTTCACCAGACAAAAAAGTCAGCATTTATTGATGGGCTAGTTATTGTGCCCTGAAATGAAAATGTTTTGCTTGTGTACATTGAGTTCATAGACGCTATTGGTGGTGGAAGTAAACTTCATAAGAAACTTTTGTCCATTTAACACAATGCTTAATGGTGTCTAGCTAAATATTCAAATTTGATGTGATGTTAATTTGTCACAAAATCTTATTTTATATCGAGGTGGTATAGTATATTCCAATCGGTCCAAATACTGGCGTATTAGCTTACTATCTACTAAAAAGTATGCACTTGTAGTATGTAGTATGTAGTATGCGATTTGAGATTCAGTAGAGTGCATGGTAAGTGCGATGACCTTATGCCCGTTTGGAATGGAATTAGACCATGTTTGGGGTTTGGAATGGAATTAGGCCATGGATACGTTTGAAATTATAGCCTACTGCATTTCAATACAGCTTAATTACTGATCAGAAGTATATAATATCATTGGCCATGTATTCTACTACTACTTAGGCATCAACAAGAAAACATAAAACTCAAAGAAGTAGTGACATTTAGGGGGGACGAAACATTATATACGACCAATGGGATAGACTTCAGCCCATCAAAATCATATCCCACGATATCGATCACGTGACATCCAATTATTTGTTCCTCCGGTTCCTACACATGTTTATACGGGACAAAACAAAAAACATCCTACCTTGTGCTCCTTTAATCCTGTTTAAAAGTTAATCTATGTTAGTGGAACCCAGCCACTGAGTACATAAAAATTACACACCTCATTTCTATAATATTACATTCATTTTTATGTACTAGATGTGTTCAAAATTATTTTAAAACCAAATTAGTTTAAATGACATGACACACTTGGAATGCCCACTAGCATTTAAGAGCAATGTCAGAAAGTGTTTTTTCTAGGAAAATTATTTGCCCACAGAGGGAAAGGTTTTATAATGTACTGAATTCATAAAAAAATCTAGTTAATACTTCAATGCATGAGAGTTGAAAGCCATGCCTATTGATAATGAGGACATAAACACTTGGGCACCAGAACAGTTGACTGACATCATGATGCTGTGCACGGTCTGTCTCATGGACTTGTATGACTTTCTGTCTGAGCAGAGTGTGCGTGTGTGGCTATGATATTTTCACTGAGTATGCTGAACGTTGTATTGTTAGATTTAAAGGAGCCTAATTCATGTTCTGATTTCTTTCAAAACTCACAATGTTTAATAATTGTGTAACCATTGGTCTGTACAAACACCCCTACTAGGTGACACTTCATCATTAGCATTTTTTAAGTATTTATGTGCTACTGTGACTGTGATCTCCCTTATTGCCACATTTTCATCAGCATTGATTAGTCTTGTATTTCATAAATGGAAATTTATTATTTTGTCTGAGTCATAACATTTGAAAGTATTACCTAGATTGCATAATACTGTGTGACAAATGTTTGCACAATAACGTGGACATTTAACCCTAAATGTGTCTATAATTTATTTTGTTTAGGAAGTCCATTTTACATATCACAAAGGAGTTTTGTGCTTCAACAAAGACTACAAAAACCCAGCTTAACTTGTCCCATTTCATATAAAATTCTATGTTGATTTTTCCAAAGGAGCTATTTAGCTACTGAAATAGATTGATAACACTATTGAGAGTTTTTAGCTAATGATAGCATTGGACTTTTGGTTTTACATTGTTGACATGAAGTTAGATCCGCAACAGATTAAAGTAGGCAAAACACATTTAGCTAAATTCCTCCCACAGCTACAAGAAAAACAAAATATGTCTACAGAGAGACATTGTTTTGCAAGTCACAAGTAAGTCTGAAGTCTTACCATTCAAGTCCCAAATAAAGTCCCAAGTCAAGACAGGCAAGTCTGAGTCAAGTCTCAAATCAAGACCAACAGGTCCCAAGTCAAGTCCCAAGTCAAGACAGGCCATTCCGAGCCAAGTCTCAAATCAAGACCAACAAGTCCCAAGTCCTAAACGTGGAATTTTAAGTCATAATGTGCTTGACAACAAATGTAATATTAATATAATATTTTTGACAAAAGTATTGTTAGTATATTACGTTTATGCAAATCATGAATGGTTTTAAAAATATATTGATTGCTTTCCAAATAAACTTTATATTTCCAAGGAAAAACATGGGCAGCCATGACTAAGTTCTATCATAACAAAATAAAATGACATAGTGCTCTTTCTCTCTTCAGATATACTCTAGACACTCTATACTCTGTACACAGTCACCCAACCTTAACACACACTTACAAACAAATACACACCCTCTTTGTGTGGGGTTACAGTAGGCTACGTATGTCAATGGTTTTAAGAACAGCAGTAACATCAGACATGATTTAGTCTACAAACTGACTAACCAGCTCAATCTTGGGTGTAATGATCACATTCCCGCGTTGACTGACTGTGTGGAGGCCCATTTATTTAATTGTTACGTTAGCCTACATGTTACACTAGCAAAGTTATATATAGCTGTTGACTATATTAGCCATGACTTGCCATTCTTTGTGCAGCTTCTAATGTTGAGCAAATTTGGAAGTGGATGCACCTCTGTCTGCATCTTTCTCCCTGCATTCTTTTCTGTCTTTTTAATTTGTGGTTTTATCATGACCCAGACCTGTAAAGAAATGTATTCAACCACTGCGTGTGATTTTTGTCTTCAAATTTCAGCTGTACAGTTTCAAATGTATAGGCTATGTGTAGTGCCTTACACAGGTGATAACATGGATTAAAAAATATATACTTGCCATGCCTAGTGATTTAACTACGTACCACCGCAACAGCAAATAAAAAAATCACTTTCATGTTCAGTAATTTGAGTGTCCCTCTATTCAGCCTATTCCTTATGAACCCATGAGAGAGTGCAAAATTGTTATCATCACGAATGACAGAACTAAGTTTACATTTCTTATGGCAGATGCTTAACATCACAATTTAAATTTGACTTCTATGTCTTACAAAACAGATTGGTTAATGGACAAGTGTTGCGGAGGAGTGATGCCATCTGATGTAAGACAAAGATTGGCCCTGTCTATGAATGAGTATCCAGAGCAACAAACATAGCAGCATACATTAGAGGGCTAGGTGTTAGCCATCAGCTGCTGTCACATTTGAATGGTAAAATATATCTTTGTATAAATTAATCAATCATAATTTTTATAATAATAAAAGAAAGAAGAAGAAGTACTGCACATCTAAAATTTAAACTGGGGACTTGCCAGTAACTATATTCAAATATTTACACTGGCTACTTTCACACATTCCACAAAAAGTAGGCCATAGAAAAAGACAGAGGAAGATAGATGGGAGAGAAAATGCAGAGAAGAAATGGATGAGTGAAATTTAAAGGAGTAGCTGGAGTAGAATATAGGTTTTATTGCTGATTGTCAGCCTCACTTCTAATTATTCCATTTACTTATGGTGGGATTAAAGTGACAGAAATAGGATATGCATTTGGATAACTGTCCTCTGTTCAAGGCTCTATTTTTAGACATTCTTTAATGACAGATGCAGTACATGCAGGCATATTGGAGCCACAACCATCTGTGGTGATACTTATTCACTGTGGAGAGCCAACTGATCGCAGAGGCAAGAAATATTGTTTTTTACTATATTATTGCATCAACCTAGCAATAGGGCAATCTTTTGAGTAATGAGTGGTATTTCTTCTCATTTATTTCATTATTTCCCCTCCAGGTGAAGGCTTCCTAAAACCTCCTGGAGTTAATAAAATAAACATTGGTTTCAAATTTTTGCAGAGAAAAATTTGAAATGTAGAAACGCAATCACCTTGACAGTAACAAAACAAGTCTATTTTTTGAGCTCCATTAGCCTAATTTCATCGCAAAAAATATTTTAACACCTCAGAGTTTTTGTGGACAACAACATATGCTGTCACTTTACTCTGCTCCATGTCTTTCCTCTGATACTAACTATGCTAGCCAGTCAGTGATTAGTGTCTCTTCGTACTGTAGCTATCTGGCACAATGTGGACATTGGCTTTACCAATCTTTACCATAGCCAGTTCCACCCGGAAATCCTAGGGATAATTAGCCAGCGTTGCAATTGTTGATGTCTCTGATGTCGAGATCTCTGCTATCCCAATATCATATTCCATACCTGTCTATTTAATTGGTTAGTCACTAACTCAGGTAACTAACTCAGTCTGATATGCTGAGTTAGTTACCTAAGGTCATAAAAGCATTAGGTTGCAAATCCACTCACCACTCGAGCCTCCAACAGTTTGGTGGGAATAATAATATTATTAATATTAAACCATAATACATGGTCAATTCAACTCACAAAAGATAAGATTCTTTGGTGAAAGGTCAAGTGTAGATTTCTCTCATTCCTATTATCATTCTTAGGTGCTTATGTTAATTAACCTAACTTGCATAAACATCTTAAAATAATACACTCTGAAACAGTAACTCTACCCTAGTCCACACTCTGTACTTATGATTCACTATACTCAAAGCCACATTTTCTACTGAAACCAATTAGTTGACATTTAACTGGATAGCAGTGAAAAATGCTGGATGACAAGTGAGTAAAATATCAAGAAAATAGAGAAGAGATGTGGAATGAAATAGACCGTCTTTTCTTATGTGTTTGTAAGCAGGTTTGTTATGTTTTAGGAATGTGACATTGAGATTTTGACACCAACATTTTCTTGGAGAAAAGAACCATCAACTTTTGAAAAGACAACCACAAAAATGTGAATGTACGGTATTTCAATGACAAATGTATTGTATGTACGCTCCTACTGAGAAAATCCTTTTTTTTGAGAATGACAGCAATTTTTCCCCTATAAACTCACACAGCTCAAAGAAATTAAACAAGCTCTGTTTCTAAAACCACAAAGAACAAAACCAGTGGGATGACAAGGATAATCTTCAGTGACAATCAACACTGGCACACAGCTAGAGTTTCTTGTGAGGGTTAAATATAAGGCATTTGTATAAGACCATGTAAGAAATTCCAGTGTAAATATCAAACATTGACCTTGACACATTCAAAGAAAACACTTGGCAGCAGTATATAAGGTCATGTCCAGTGATCTTGTCACTGATCTTTAAAGACTTATATTGGGAGTCCCCTGGCCATCAAGCCTGTCTGTTCTGTTTAGCCTGCTGTGACCCGGACAGTCTCACATATCACATGCTGCTGTCACTGTTGAACTCTGATAGGGCTTGGGGTCGCAGGGCCCGATGTGGCCCTCAGTTACTCAAACACACCCAATCAGACCGTACATAATCACAGATACATACAAATGAATGCATGGAAAATTTAAGGCACTGTCATGCATACAATTTTAGAAACTGCATACTATGGGGCGTTTTATGAACGTATTTCCTTTTGTAAAGAAATAGGCAGAAGGTTTACTCACAATCATCCGATGCTATATAAATATTTTGTAAGAACATAGACTACATTCACACTAAAAAGGTTGCTTTGAATATACACACTACTATGGAACAACATTTATGGTCTTTGCAGGTCAAATAACTAATAATAAATAATATATAATTTGGGATAGGTTGTCACCTGGAGGGCACCACTGCAACCAGCCTGAAATTAGTGAACAGAAATTGCATTCATTTTTTATATTCTGAGCAATTATGCGGTAATCTTTGTGACTTGCCGTCGCTTGTTGTTCTAGTGAATGAATTTTTGGCTCATGAAAAACAGATTTGTCATTTAATTGATGGACATAGGACAACACATGGAGGCGGTTTTTACAGAGAGCCAAAACCTCGAATATTTTTCCAATAATAGCCTACACAAACAAGGGATGTATGCTCATTGTTGATCTTTAAATAAAGCTTTGTTGATTAAGATTTAGTTCCAAATGGACTCACAAACCAAACATTTTTGAGTAAAATGCAGGGTATTTTGGGTTTTTATTAAAATAACACAAACATTGACACAATATACCTTTTTTTTAGGTTTCTAAAGTGTTTACAAACACCAATGTGTTTATGGGCTGTGTGTCAAGCTGAAATAAACATTTAAAATCACGCAATTTTCACATATTCCAAATATCTTCACCCCTCCCATTGAAGTTCAGTCAAGCTGATACAGTAGTATACAGGGCCATGGTTATCAGTTTCAAATTAATAGAGCACTTGCTTTTACAGGTCAATTAACAAAAACATTTTAGACAGTGGTTTTGCGTTAACACCAAATGCAAATAAAGACCAGTGAGTCGGTTGTTTCAACCCATCAACTATTTTTGTTATGCACATACTGTACACAAGCAAGACACACATCTATCATACAAATACTATACATCCCATCATGTCTCTATATTGTTTTCCCAGGATTAGGTATTATTATGGGATCTGATGAGATGAATACATCTTAGTGTGACAGGTCAGATGCGTATGAGTGGGTTGGGGGAGTGTACCCAGAGCTGGGCCACAGCACACTGATACAAAACACTTCCTGACTGCTCTATTAGCCTTTAATGTCAGACTCTTCACAGCAGAAGAAAAAAATGGGCCCTGTTTTCTGTGCACTGGACCACAACATCAGGGAACTGATAGCGATGCCTTTTTTTGTATCTCTTTTCTTTTCTCTTTTACCTCCATCAACTCCTCTCTCTCTCTCTCGCTTTCCTAGTGGTCGTCATTGTACCATCATCTTTGCTTTGATTTTGCTAGCCGGATACATTTAATAATACTCAATATCCAAACAATATTCAGTACTAACCAATTGTTAATAACCATGCAAAATATTATAATTTTTTTGTAGGATTCAGCTATAATAGTAACATTTGAAATATTTTCAGTTTCTGTGTAGTAACCCTTAATTTAAGTGCACGTCCACTTTGCAGTGCAATTCCCATTCAAGTCCTCTAGCTGACGTTCTTATCCGGAGCAACAATAACGCATTTGGGAACATAACCCAGAACACAGGCATCGCATGTGCCAAGCTCTACCAATCGATCTGTGCAGTGGTTTGCAGGGTTTATTATGTGCTGCAGATGTGATGGAGTTTGCATGACGCGTTTTTGGTTGTTCTTGCTTTCACATCACATCACACTTGGGCATAGTCCTCTGTAGTAAGTTGCGGGGAATTTGAATCACGGAAGCATTCTTTTCATGAAATTTGATAAACTTGGGGAAATAATACATTACTTAAATTCCTTTATGTGATTACCAAACATTAGATACACTTGATAGGAGAAGCAACACCATTCTAGTAGCCGATAATTTCGTTCATCATTTTGGAAAAGGACAGACATCTTGGTCTACTGCGCATTCAACACTACACTCTGCTGTGCTACCTCTATCTCTCGTTTCCACTCTTTCCTCCCTTAACTGCTCACAGATTTTTACTGTTCTGTGGAGGACTCAATACCTCTTATGTTGACAGCAGACCAGACCAGTAGAATACAGATGAGGTGGGATGGGAGGTCACATTGCAGATTCTGGCCCCTGGACCTTTTATCATGCTACGATGGGAATTAGAGAATTAACAAGAGCGCTTAACTTGACTGTTTGTGCACAGTTAAATCACTGTTACAGTTTCTACCTGCTGTTATGGTCGATAAAGGGACATAAAGACTATAGCCACGGTGTTAATGATTTTTGACTTCTTTATATTTTTTTTTTACAGAGTGCTGGGATATTTATTAATATGACAACATAATTAAAGTCGTGTGAAGTATTATAATTCAAGTAATTTTAGAAAATGTAAATCAACTGTATTCTCAAAAAAAATGCATTCCTAAAATGAATGCAGGGTGTAAAAATGGAATGCGACTGGACAGATTTTGCTAGCAACACCTTGTTGCATAATGTTGTATGTGCGCTGGAAACCTTATTGAGGAATGGAGAGGCGGGACTGATGCAGGCATGGAAGCAGTATCTCACTTTCAGCCATCTGTGAGATGCCGTGCCCCATTTAATCCAGAAATCAATGTCTGCTAGGCAGATACATTTTTGTTGTTGTTGTTGGACTGTGCTGGGAAATGCATTTCGAATGTTCAAAATTAGCATCCTCGAGAGCAAAGACATTGTTGAGAAAGTACTTTATATGAGAACATATACTGTATGGAATGTAGTTGACTATCAAGCTAACAGTGTAGCAAAGTCACTGTTCAACAGTTCTGTATTAACGGGGCCTGCAGGAGTACAAAAAAATTCTAAAGACCTTGCATAGTAGTGTTAAGTAATTAGTGGTCATGCATTTTACATTTGTCATGTCTTTCTAGTTAAATGGTGTCAATGACAATGCCCTGTATTCTTTTGTGACAAAATGGAGGCGCCTTCGTAGAATGCATTATTGAGATTGATGGGCCGTTACAGGAAAAGGGAACAAGATACAGAGAGGCTGGAAGTCTGGGTGTTCAAGAATCTCTTTAAGCAATAGTGTCACTTATTGCTACCAGAGCTGTTTGAATCCTTCCCTGACACAGCCTCAGCCCCCCTGACTAGATTCTGGTAGTCCATTTGTCTGTAGGCAGGATGCTCTGGACTTTGGCCAAAGGGCATGTGTCTCTTGTGCGTTCCATATCCATTTAAAACCACAGCACCCCCTACTCGAAACATCTTCCTTCAGCCATGGTGAAATTATTAAACAATTAATTTGTAAGTTGTGTAATGTATATAACACTAGGCATAAAATGATTTAATCAAAATATTTAATAATCATTGTTTTTTAATATTTACAAAGTATAATGTCCTCTTTATTGCCACTCTCCACCTCTGGCCAATACTCTTCTTGCTCCATTCTCTGATCCACTTTATTGTCATACATCTATGAGGATGGACTACAACTCAATTAGCTGTGAACATCTATAAAGAACATAAGAAAAAGGCAGCTGCTAGGGCAGTTGTCAAATTACCTCCAACACACGGATGCCTAATCAAATGGAGCAGCCCTCTTTTCTTTCATATTCATTTGTTTTATTATTGTACCCACGCACCCTTTCTCTCTTATACAGTGGGGCAAAAAAGTATTTAGTCAGCGGCCAATTGTGCAAGTTCTCCCACTTAAAAAGATGAGAGAGGCCTGTAATTTTCATCATAGGTACACTTCAACTATGAGAGACAAAATGAAAAAAGAAGAATCCAGAGAATCACATTGTAGGCTTTTTTATGAATTTATTGGTAAATTCCTCGGTAAAATAAGTATTTGGTCACCTACAAACAAGCATGATTTCTGCCTCTCACAGACCTGTAACTTCTTTAAGAGGCTCCTCTGTCCTACACTTGTTCCCTGTATTAATGGCACCTGTTTGAACTTGTTATCAGTATAAAAGACACCTGTCCACAACCTCAAACAGTCACACTCCAAACTTCACTATGGCCAAGACCAAAGAGCTGTCAAAGGACACAGAAACAAAACTGTTGACCTGCACCAGGCTGGGAAGACTGAATCTGCAATAGGTAAGCAGCTTGGTGTGAAGAAATCAACTGTGGGAGCAATAATAAGAAAATGGAAAACATACAAGACCACTGATAATCTCCATCGATCCGGGGCTCCACGCAAGATCTCACCCTGTGGGGTCAAAATGATAACAAGAACGGTGAGCAAAAATCCCAGAAACACATGGGGGACCTAGTGAATGACCTGCAGAGAGCTGGGACCAAAGTAACAAAGGCTACCATCAGTAACAGACTACGCCGCCAGAGACTCAAATCCTGCAGTGTCAGACGTGTCCCCCTGCTTAAGCCAGTACATGTCCAGGCCCATCTGAGGTTTGCTAGAGAGCATTTGGATGATCCAGAAGAGGATTGGGAGAATGTCATATGGTCAGATTAAACCAAAATAGAACTTTTTGGTAAAAACTCAACTCGTCGTGTTTGGAGGAGAAAGAATGCTGAGTTGCATCCAAAGAACACCATACCTACTGTGAAGCATGGGGGTGGAAACTTTTCTGCAAAGGAAACAGGACGACTGCTTCGTGTAAAGGAAAGAATGAATGGGGCCATGTATCGTGAGAGATTGAGTGAAAACCTCCTTCCATCAGCAAGGGCATTGAAGATGAAATGTGGCTGGGTCTTTCAGCATGACAATGATCCCAAACACACCACCCGGGCAACGAAGGAGTGGGTTCGTAAGAACCATTTCAAGGTCCTGGAGTTCCCTAGCCAGTCACCAGATTTCAACCCCATAGAAAATCTTTGGAGGGAGTTGAAAGTCCATGTTGCCCAGCAACAGCCCCAAAACATCACTGCTCTAGAGAAGATCTGCAGGGAGGAATGGGCCAAAATACCAGCAACAGTGTGTGAAAACCTTGTGAAGACTTACAGAAAACGTTTGACCTCTGTCACTGCCAACAAAGGCTAAATAACAAAGTATTGAGATTAACTTTTGTTATTGACCAAATACTTATTTTCCACCATAATTTACCAATAAATTCATTAAATATCCTACAATGTGATTTTCTGGATTTGTTTTTCTCATTTTGTCTCTCATAGTTGAAGTGTGCCTATGATGAAAATTACAGGCTCTCTCATCTTTTTAAGTGGGAGAACTTGCACAATTGGTGGCTGACTAAATACTATTTTGCCCCACTGCATACCACTTTTAGCCATATTATTTACCTGGTTAGATTATCATGCCTGTAAGCTATCATATCAAATTTTATGCTAGGCTGAGAGGAAAAAAATCGGTTGGCCAATCAAGGACATCTGTAAACAAACAAGGCAGCACAAGGGCTTTTCAGGAGCTGTGGCCTTTACATCAACCATGGCCATAACCCACCTTTCCAACTGCTATCCCCTACACCAGAGATTTGCAGCCAGGTTCAGCCACGCCCTATTTATTGTAGACGTAATATCATGCAAGCCAGAATATAAATGTCCTGGTATTTTCTGTGTTACTATTTTAGCTACTGAAACTAATTCTACCAAAACAGGGACATCTTACATTGTCAACACAGTTTGATGTTCACCCCGGTTCAACAGGGTGTGATAAAAATTGGAAATTGTGAAGCAATATAATGTTTTGAATTTATTATTTTACATTACATTGGCAGTTATGGGATTATATTAATTTCTATGGGGGTTTTATTTCGTATGCTGTGATCTAGGTAAATGAGTAATTGACAGACCATAGGGTCCTCTGTTCATCTGAAGAGATGACTAGATAATGACCTGGAATCTGATCGTAGTTCCTGGCATCTGATCTTAGTTCAATGTGTAAATAATATGAGTAAGTGGCATGGCCAGTGAAGAAGCTACAAAGACGCCTGTCGTACATAAATTATTTGATTAAGAGGAGTGCGGTAATACTAGGTGGCCATATATCAATTATCCCACGCGCATGTAAACATTAAAAAACCTTTAGAGAACTTTGGACTCAAAACTGACACATTTTTCTTTTACATGGGTGTTATTTCCTTAATGAAGGGAGTTGAGACATGCAGGTACTGTAGCAGACTTAGCCAGTGCAAAATACTCTGCATTTATCATGTTTTCATTTTGTCTGTGATTGAGGATTGTATCATATTTTAATGGCTCACTATTGCCATAGCAGTTTACAAATCAGGCCTATCATAGATATGACGTAATGACGCATTTATCATTTCAAAACTGCAGCTCATGATTGGAAACTATCATTTCTTTTATCAAGCAGCGATTTTGAATAAATCTTGTCAATACATTTGTTTATTCATCCCATCAGTTAGATACTTCATTTTAATTGACAGTAGTTTCTTAATAAACATATCCCAATATTGACATATTCTTTTGGGAGAAGCTACAGTTACAAGTATTATAGCATTTTACAATATGAGATGTATTATTTGCTTTTAACTGCTTAATATGTATTTTACCTGTCAGTGGAGAGCAGTGACCAGAGTATGTGAGCAGAGCTGACTGTGAGAAAGTCACTTGTCCTTTTACTCACTCCACAAAATATAGCACCATTCTCACTGAAAAAAATACCTCATCATATTGTTTTGTTTAAAGTCATAATTTAACTAATTCCCATCATCTGTGATTTTATAGACTACTACTAGTTTTCAATTAGACTATCGAAGAAGCACTCAACATTAAACAATTATGCAGCCTAGCATATACATAAATCTTAAGAAGGGTGACTGCACATAATTGTTTGCTGTGCTTACATACCTAGTGCAGAAACTGGCTTAATATTGCAACTTTTTACTATACTATCATAATAATGAATGCTTTTGTTCTGGGCATGAATCAAACAAGTATTATATCATTTTTTGTGGACTTTTTGAAACCTAACAATTAATAGATACAGTATCAAATACATAGTCTATATGAATATACAACCTCATTCATACAGGGTCTTGCACTCAGCTATAATATTGACAGTTTCGGAGTGAAGGCTAAACAAGAAAGAAAAACTAGGTCAGCCTAGGTTGGCCCGGCCGCAAATAGAAGTGATTGTGGTGAACAAGGTAGGGTTTGAAGAGCAGCTATTCATGAGCCAATACCAGCTTTTTTGTGAGAAGTGACCAATACTCTGTTCCTGTGCAAATCCGAAACCTAGTATATGGAATGCTATTTGCGTATCAAAAATGTACATCTAATGCATACAATATGAAATTGCTTCCTCTAGATAGCTAGCTAATAGCCACACACTTCCAGTAATGACAACAATGACCTTAAACCAGTTATTTTCATGATTTGGTTTCAGGTAATGTTCTAACAAGTGTATTAGTTGGGTGAGAGCAATAAGTTTATTTGCCCTTACACTAACCTGCTCTTCCTCAGTGAGAGAGCAGTGTTTCAAGACACACAGTCCAACACCTGCAAATGTTTTATTTTGTTCGACATCTGAACTTAATTGGTTCAGATCTTATTTATATGGCTGGAGTTACTTTGTTACCACTGACAATCATGAATCTGATAGGACAGCTTTGACATGCAGAGTTCCCCAGGGATCAGTTCTCGGACCGCTTCTGTTCAATCTCTATATGCTGCCTCAGGTCCAAATTCTACAGGATAACAACAATAACAATGATAGCTATGCAGATGATAATATATATATATATATATATATATATATATATGGCTCTTGAACCATATGGCAACAGATTAATAGATTCACTGTCTCACTGTATCGAGTACAAAAATACCTGGATGAACCAAAATTGTCTACAATTAAATCAAGATAAAACAGAGATTATGGTGTTTGGCAATATAATTCAGGCCCTAAAAACCAGGGACCAAGTGCGGTCTTATAGACTCATACCTCACATTCAACAGTCATCAAAATAGCGTTTCATCATCTTAAAATATAGCCAAGATCAAGGGCTAGGTGTCCCAAAATAACCAACCTCATCCATGCTTTTATCTCTAGTAGGGTTGACTACTGTAATGTCCTCTTAACTGGACTCCCTAAATAGAATGTAAAACAGCTGCAGCTCATTCAGAATGTTGCTGCTAGAATGTTAACCAGGACCAAGAGAACAGAACATCACTCCAGTTTCTTAAATCTTTGCACTGGCTTCCTGTCAGTTACAGAATAGTTATTAAAGTGGTGCTTTTAGTCTATAAATCACTGAATGGTTTAGACCCCGAATACATTGCTGATATGTTTGAAGAGTATAATCCGAGCAGAGCTCTTAGATCCATGAACTCAGGTCAGCTAGTAGAGCCCAGAGTCCAAACCAAACATGGCAAAGCTGCTTTTAGCAGTTATGCTGCACACAACTGGAATAAACTATTAGAAGATCTTAGATGTGCCCCAAACGTATCAATTTTTAAATCCAGGTTAAAAACACTTCTCTTTTCACATGCCTATGACTGAGCACTTCCACTTAACCACAATGTTTAGCCTTACAGCTTTTATAGCTTCCTCATGGCCTTTACTAAAGAATCTGCCAATTGTTTTTTTCTATTTTCCTAGTCAATGTTTTATTATTATGATGTTTCATTATTGTTTATTGTTTTTATTCTAGTATTTGTCATTATTCTATTGTCGTTTTTTCCCTTTTTTAAGTAAACTTGCTTGCTGACCAACATCTCGTCCATCTCAACATAAACAAACTGCATTGGGTCCAGCAAAAACTTTTTTGAAACTTGTTGCTGGCATCAAAACCTAAGGCAAGTATTTTTCAAGACACAATAATATGTCTTAGTTTCAACATGTGTTGTCTTTGCACAATTTTCTACTGTAAATGAAAGTTTATTCATTTACAGATGGGCTTGTTTCAAAATCCCCAATCGATCCATTCATCTTAGCTGGACTCCACTTGGTAATGTGTCTGTCTTTGTGGAGTTGACTTCACTGCAAGGAAAAGCTTTTTTATTCCCATTATCATCCTGATCATTATGATTGTTATGACCATGGTAACCTTTGGGGGTGGCGTGGAGGATGGTGGTGGTTTTACGTGTTTAATTGCATCCACTGGGACTTTGGTGCTGGCAAAATTATTTTAATAATCACACACCCTAAAGCTCCACTTACATAGACCTCAGAAACCACAAGCACACACACACACACACACATTCTTATCCCATATTTGTGTGTGATAGAACAGGGGTATTCAACTCATACCCTACGAGGTCCGGAGCCTGCTGGTTTTCTGTTCCACCTCATCATTAATTGCACCCACCTGGTGTCTGACGTCTAAATAAGTCCCTGATTAGAGGTTGGCAATAAAACATATGGAGTGGAGCTGGCATCGAGGTTCTGACTTGGATACCCATGGGATAAAATATACTGACTATTCGCATATAGCCTACTCATTATGCTGTCATAGAATGTGTATTGACTATTGGTATATATCTAGTCTTGCGAGACCATGTTTCCAAATGGAAACGTTTGTAACTCAACCTGTTTATTTTATCTGGTAAGCAAAAGGAGAACCGATCCAACATTGAATTATGCATGAATTCAGTCAAAACCCTATGCACAAGGGAATAGGCAAGAGGTAAATAAATAAGCTATATGAAGTAATACAGGGTTCAACATCAACACCTGTCCGAAACAAGCAAAGGAGGATGTACACTATGCTCTTCCACAAGTGAAAGAAACCCTATTTTAAAAAGTACTGAGACTGGGCGAAACAAATTCAGATGGAATTCTGCAGATTATGTGCATAGAAACAACACATTGCACATCCAGCCCAAAAGAATACATGTTTAAAAATATATTTTGTTATTCGCAAAAGTACCAGAATGCCACTAAAGATTGTACATACCAATATACCACATTCATTCTTGCAGGAAATGCATTCCAAAAAGTTGAAAAGGAACGTTTCGAGAAAGGTTAAAATCAAAAGACCACTGCAAATTGAACGCTTCTGAGTCAAAACATTCCTTTTCAACGTTTTGGAAAGAAAAGATAAAGGTGCACTGGTATCTTAATTTTTTTCTGGAGCTGTATAGTGCGTATTCAGTACATTTTCAAAGGAAAAACTATGTGGGAAAAATATAAACTAAACTAAATGTATTTTTCAATAATACTTTACATCAAGTAAAGAATATAAGGTGAAGCACATTGGGAAATGGTTAAAGCATAAGTAAGTTAATGTAGAGGATATTACCAATGAAAAGATTATCCTATTTCCATATTATTATTTTGGTTAATCTGTTGGTGTGCTTTATATTTGGAGAGGGATTGTGTTATAAATCCAAGCACATTATATTGTCCCTTGCCACTGTAATGTGGCCTTTTGTGGTGGAAAAAATATTCAGAGCAACAATGAATTGTATGTATTGTAAGAAAAAGTCAGGAGAGTTAGAAAAAAATGAATTTTGACGAAAATCAAACAGATTTTATAAGGCCCTAAATCAGACTGCCAGAAAGTGAGGCATGATTCATCACTCCAGAGACCATGTTTCCAATGCTCCAGAGTCCTGTGGTAGCAGGCTTTACACCACTTCAGCCAACACTTGGCATTGCGCATGTTGATGTGAGGCTTGCTTACAGCTGCTCGACCATGGAAACCCATTTTTCGGAGGTCCTGACGCACAGCTCTTGTGCTGGTGTTCCTTCCAGAGGCAGTTTGAAAACTATGTGGTGGGTGATGCAACAGATGGAAGATTTCTACACGCTATGTGTTTCAGCACACGGCGGACCAGGTCTGTGGGTTTGCACGAGCTGTGGTTGCTCCTAGATGCTTTGACTTCACAATTATAGCACTTAGAGTTGACCAGGGCAGAAATGTCATAACCAGACTTATATCAAAGGAGGCGTCTTATGACAGTGCCACGTGTAATGTAACTGAGCTGTACCACCCATTGTACTGCCAATGTGGGTCTATGGAGATTTCATGGCTGTGTGCTGTATTTCATGCATCTGTCAGCAATGGGTGTGGCTGAAACACCTGAACTCATCAAATAGTAGGGGTGTCCACAAAGTTTTGGCCAAAGAGTGTAGCTGAGGAGAGTAAAAAAGCACAGAGTAGAACTGTAAAATTCCACGTATGAACTGTAAATTCCTAGCCACAAGTTTATCACAAGTTACTAAATGCTGTGCTCAATGAACATTGTACCCTCACAAATTGGATAGAACTCTTATTTGTGATTTTTAATAATAAAATGTCATAAAACAATACAATATAATTATTTTTGGGCTTATAGGATTTGTAAAGGAACAGTTCCTAGAATATTTCAATTAGACCTTTCTTACAGGAAAAAAATAATCCCATAAGATTGTTTGCAATCTTGTTTGCCTGTGTCCCTTAGGCCCAAGTAGGTTGGATGTGACACTGAGAGATGTACTGCTTCTTACTGCAGACCTGCAAGGTAATCAAAATACCTTTATGCTATTAGATAGGTAAAAACTTCCACCCATCCAAAGACGTTAAATTGAAACCCTGTAATACATACTGATAAGGAGCTTAACAGGTGCAGTCATCAGATAGCAGCTCATACAATTTGTTTTTGAAGAAGTAAGGAATGATGACAGTGTCAAGCTTGAGAGTATTTCAAAGTTCCACCCAGTCATTGGCGACAGAGAACTAAAAGGAATTAAGTGCCAACAGAAGTGTTGTATCAGGAATGACAAGTGTGAGGCATCTACCAGAGCACACCTTTTTATTGGGTTGGCAGTTATTTAGAAGTTGAGGTGGAAGGGATTTGACTAAGAGGGACTTGTCAAAAAGCTGGTACCTGTGAGTCTGGTGACAAGTGACTGTGGGGCTGGAACAAGCATTGGTTGGATAAAATGCCAAATTATGGTGGTAATATACTCTAAGACCAACCCATATTGTGTTCCAATTTAAAAGTTAATAACATACCAACCATTTAATTCTATATAATCCAAAAATAGAGCCGCTGCTCCTTTGCAGTGAAAGGAGCCAGTTGAGGTGGTTCGGGCATCTGGTAAGGATGCCCCCAGGACGTCTCCCTAGGGAGGTGTTCCAGGCACGTCCTGCTGGGAGGAGACCTCCCAGTTAGGCCCAGGACTAACCGGAGGGACTATATTTCGACACTGGCATGGGAACGCCTCGGGATCCCCCAGTCAGAGCTGGCAAATGTATCTCGGGTAAGGGAATCCCCTGCTGGAGCTGCTGTCCCCGCGACCCAACAAAGGATAAGCGGATTAAAATGAAGATAGTCCAAAATTCCAAACCTGGCCCCAATTCTATCATGGCCACCTTATCATCACCCTCATTCCTAATTGGCACATATAACATCTCTTCTCTCCACCTGAAAGCTGATGTTTGGTGAGCATTCTGGTACAAAATGGCTACCGTGCCCCACCAAAATGGATGGGACTCTGTCTGAGGGAGTGGCTGTGTGACAGTGTGAGACTGCGTGACTGTGTGTGAGACTGTGTGACTGTGTGTGAGACTGTGTGACTGTGTGTGAAACAATGTGACTGTGAGACTGCATGACTGTGTGTGAGACTGTGTGACTGTGTGTGAGACAATCTGACTGTGTGTGAGACAAGGTGACTGTGTGAGACTGCACGACTGTCTGTGAGACAATGTGACTGTGTGAGACTGCGTGACTGTCTGTGACACTGTGTGACTGTGTGTGAGACAATGTGACTGTGAGACTGCATGACTGTGTATGAGACTGTGTGAATGTGTGAGACTGTGTGACTGTGTATGAGACTGTGTGAATGTGTGAGACTGTGAGACTGTGTGTGAGACTGCGTGACTGCGTGTGAGACTGCGTGACTGCGTGTGAGACTGCGTGACTGCGTGTGAGACAATGTGAGAGACTGGGTGACTCCGAAACAGGGTGTTGTACCGTGGTGGTGGATGAGGTGAGCTTTCCATCCTTACAATGTAAAGTGCTTCGGGGGCCTATAAAGCAGTCCAACTCCTTCTTATTCATACAAATGTTTGTACTCCAGAAATGTTTTGTCTTTACTTAGATCAGGTTGGTTTTAGCCTTATTGCTTATTTAACCTATTTTATTTTGCTTTATTTGACTGCAATATTTGAAAGGATTGAGGGTTTATTCATGAACGGCCAAATGTCATCATTGCTGCATGATGCAAAATTACTTGCTATTGTACGCATAATTGCCATAGTAATTTTGAATGTCCAGTCAATGAGCATTATGGGTTATGGCCTTGTCATTCTAAACATAATTGTCCACTTACATCAAATGATTTATGAGACCATCATCTCTTATTGGGTTATGGTGCTGTTCCAGACATAAGAAGGGAAAAAAAGGGAAAAATAACAAGCAATCTAAAAATAAAAATAGAAAAGAGTTTAATTTATTTAAAAATGTCCAAATGATTAAAGTAATTATTCGCAATTAATCGCATAATCGTATGTAGTTAATTGTGATTAATCATAACTTTAGAATGTGTTCAAATTCTGCTCTTAATATACACTTTTCTGTTTAAAAGCAGCGCATTATGTCAAATATATATTGTGCTTTACTGCAATCTTGACTTGGAATTATATAAATGAAAGTTGTCCCAGCCCTTTGTTTAGTTCAAAATACATACAATGTCAGTCCATAATTCACCACAATAACTGACCGCCTGTAATTGTAGCCAATATAAACCCAAATAGAAGGTTGTAGGTCTATGATTCCATAGTTCTACCATCTCATATTGTTCTCGGGCTTAACACAAAAAGGAAAATTACTGCTACGTTAGGCTGCGGTCTGAAGCACATATCAGCCCCTCTTATCTGGGAAGTGTCATGGTTGATGACGCATGGACACAAGCGGAGGGAGAACTACTGACAAGTAATAACAGAACTTTAATTATAACAATAGAAACACTACCTACCTAGAGAGCACTGAACAATTGATACAAAAGCCAAAACGCATGCGCAAAACAAAACTGACAAGATATACTGGGAAAGGAGGAACTTAAATAGGAACAGTGATTAGGGAAACAGGTGAGGGTGATACACAACAAAACAAGAGTCCGTGATCCAAACAAGGGAGAGTTCTGGAGTGCGATGGATCACATAGGCTGTAGGGTGTGCAGGTATTTAACCCACTGAATCACACTTAAGATTGTACTTTGATGCTAGGCTGAAATATGGTTAGAATATGGTTCAGGTGGGAGCCTATAAACATTAGAGTAAGATGCTCCTGAAAGATGGTAAGTCGTAACCAAATGCTTGTTCCTCTCTCAAAAGATTCCCAAATTATTGAATAGGCAATGGCATAAGGCAGTCATGGTGGCTAGAGAGGTTATCTACATTAATCTGGAGACATCTGTAATTCATGCAGAGCACAGATTTTGATTGTTCATTCTACTACTAGAATATGCTTTGGTGGAAACATTAATGCATAGCTTAGATGAGCAAAAACATTAAATAATCACCACTTACCATAATACAGGCTATGTGTTAGCAGGTGGATTCATGTAGCACAGCACCTCGAGACCAGTTAAAGAGTTAGGGAAGATACAGCTAGCATTTTTGTTTGACAGGTTTTGTAATGAGACTGAGGTGCAGGATGCAAGGAGAGATATTTCAATTTCCTCACATCCATTGTACTATTGCGTTGCCTACTAACATGTTATTAAACTAGTTCAGATAAGTTGAACTTCAACCAAGTTAAGGGAAACTGTATGTTTGCCAGCTTAAACAATCCACAAGCGCACCTGACCGAGGGCCAAAACATTTCAGTTCTAATTTGAATTCCACTGTTAATGTGCCAGCATGACAATTCCCGTGGGTGTTGCTGTCTGGAACATGCATAAGAGGGAATACTTTAGATGCCGGAAACACATTTTCGATTTTTATGCAATGTCACAGATTATTTCTAAGTGTTCCAAAACCTCACAGGAATTACCTACAATTATACCTAAAAGCAAAAACTATTTAGCAGACATTGGCCATTAACTCATAAATGAATAGTGGTAGAGAGGGGGAGGGATGAAGAGAGAGTCAGAGAAATAAAGCAATTTAAAAGGGAGAGAGGAAAGTCAATGTCATCAACATAGTATTACAGATATTCAAAGAACAGAACACTAAACGATGTGGAACTACACAGTCCAATAAAACGAACTACTTGGATAGAAGCCCTGTGGTACGCTCCGGTTTGAAGAGGCCCACCCCGGATTTCATGTCCATCACTCCATGGTCCAGTGTCAGGGACACCAGCCTGAAGCCCACAGAAGTGGGTCGAAAGAAGATCAGAGGGGATGTTAACTGAGCAACAGCAAAGCAGTGTCA
Source organism: Esox niger (assembly GCA_016801105.1). Classification (NCBI taxonomy): domain Eukaryota; kingdom Metazoa; phylum Chordata; class Actinopteri; order Esociformes; family Esocidae; genus Esox; species Esox niger. The sequence continues at coordinate 7,249 of JACXGJ010003692.1, read as the reverse complement.
TGAGATATTGTGTCACTCACAACAACTAGAGTTAAATCAGAAGTAGATGCTTGATGTCAGCCTCATAGGACAGTAAAGAGTCGAAGTAGCAAAGTGTGGGAAGAGGCTGAGATTTTTCCTCAAAAGCCTGTAAGGAATCCTCAGAGGCAGCTAACTCACATTAGGTTAATGCTACATTAAGCACAAGCTTTATTTTCCCATGTGAATACTACATTATGTGGGCTCTACTATGTAGTCTAGGAGGAAAAGAGTGTATGCGACTATAAGCATATGTACTGAATATGATGATCTGAAAGAGCCCTTCAGGCCAAACCATTTAAGAAATGAGTTAGAAGTGTTCAACAACTGTTAAACAACTTACAAAAAGACATATGCAGTTGATGAAGAAGATCAAAAATGGGCTGCACCTTGGTGGGAAAACTGATTTATAGAACTGCACAAACAGTTTACTAGTGAGCCTTCACACAAAAGTGTTAGGCTTGATAACTTACAAGAGTACCCTTGAATAATGATTACATCAAAATGTAATAAATATACAACACCGTTTCCGTAAAAGCTCAGATGCTGTAAAGAAAAACGCAATGCAATGATGTGGAAATTATTTCACTAGAAAACATATCAAATGTTGAAACAGAGACATTTTATTTGATACCAGCAACACATTTAAAAAAATTGTCTATGTGTGCCTGTATAATTTTTTTATTCTGTTTCCTGAATGTTTTTCACCTGGGTAGGACAGGTTACTACTATACAGACAGAGAAAGTAATATAAAGAGATATGAAATTGATGATTCTGTTTATCTATTGATTCATTAGCAACCACTATTGTTTTTGTGGTCTGTTATGTATCTATGAGGCAAATATTACCCCCTGGAACGATAAATACAGTGTTTTCTCTTGGAAACAAATAATAAAATACAGCGTTTATAGAGATAAAATGCAGTGTTTATAGATTGCCATGCAATGCACAACTCCAAATAAAAATTATCTCATAACACTGGAAACACAATTATATCCCAATCCTAACCTTGCTAATAAAATTGCTTCAATAAAAACATAGCATTGGGGAGATTTTTATGAACCGATTGATTTTAAGATATATCATGAAAAACAGTCAGGGGAAAGGTTTAACCAGATGATCAAAAGAGGACTGTTCCATGGAATAGGATGAGATGGTTGCAAGCATACTTTCTGTGGGGGGGGATTAACTGTCATAATCAAGGGGACTTTGGATGGGGCCACGTTTTCTCCTGACCCCTTCTGTCTCAGTGCCTAGTATCTTCGCTGCAATAATCTATGTGACAGAGGGCTTGAGGGAGTGTCCTGTCCGATGTGATTTCTCCTGTCCTAGCTGGTGTTCTGTTAGATCTTACGCTTTCCCTAATACTCCTGAGTCTATCTTTCTGTGTCTGTCTGTCTGACTGTCTGACTCAGTCTGCCAGTCATTCACTCAAGGAAGACCTAAACCCTTGGATCATGCCTAAAGACTACCTGGCCTGTTGACTCCTTGCTGTTCCACACCCTCTGCCTGATGATTCTTTCTGTCATTGTCCAAACTGTCCACCGATAACTAGTCGTATGAAATTTCGACTGACTTAACAATAACCTTAAAGGTGTAAAGGGTAATGCCAAACTCTGTGCAGGGAATATACTCTGAGGACTTGACAAAAACATATCAATGGACTAAAGTTCTGGACTTTTGACTTCCCAGGAGAGCTATTGCACTTTGATGGAAGAGAGTGGGTGCTCCATCATTGGACATGTGGAACAAAGAACTTGTAGACTCTATTGGTCTTGAAAGAATAATGTACATTGTTAAGGGAAAACAGAAAGACTCTACAATTTGGAAACTGTATACGGACTGTCTGAATGCTGGGAATGAGGGTACTGCTGTCGTGGAAAATCAACCACTCTAAAACAAATGCACATTGACTCAGGACTTTGTGAATCCAATAGACAATAATGAAAATCATACAGGAAAGACAGACATTTACCTAGGTCCTTCTGCAGATACACCCCCAACGTTCGGAGTCTGGACCATGCACTTTATACAAAACTTTCACACATCACGCCATCTGACTATTCATCTTTTGAAAATCCCCCGGGCGCGGTTTGCCTCCTGTCTTCTACCTCCCTGAATGCTCGTAATTGGTGACAGAAATTCACTACATCCTCATGGTTCATACTTGGGGTCATTTCCATCACTGTGTACAAAGTAAGTTTTATGATAAGCTCACAGGCCATGCTTAGGTCATCTCCATCACAAAGTCTGCTTGATGATAAGCTCATGGGCCACACTCAGGACACCCCAACAGTGGATACAAAGTAAGCTGTGAAGAACTCATGGGTCATACTTCGGTCATCCCAACAGTGTGCACAAAGGCAGTTAACTTTAGAAACACAACTCTCTGGGCACATGGTAATTGCTAGCTCATGACTATCTCTCAACAGAAGGTACATACATTATGATGAACATCAAAATTGTCTATGTATGTAATTTGTCCTATCCCAGAAGCCATTTTCTGTGTGTGTGGATTTCACATTAATATGTTAAAATAAAACTATGTGATTATATATTGCACATTAATATTTTCATACGTATAAGTTTATATATGCATTTTACAGAAAAATGGAAATAGGGTATAAAGGGTAATCTTCTACTGGCACAGCCATGAAAGAAATGGTCTGGCAAACCTTAATGTTCATTAGGTTTCGACTTTCTAGGGATTTTTTTCCCCCACTGTGCTTCAACATCATGTTGTTCTTTTGGAGTTTTAGGCGTGGACTATGTACAAGCAAATTGTGACATCTGCTGATGTAAAAGGGGCTTCTTAAAAATCATGTGATTGATTGAAACTTTTCATCTTTGAGAGAACTGAGAGACAAACTGCTTGACGTCAAAACGGATTAAAATTTTTTCAAGTAGTTTGTATCGTGTACTACTTTCCAGTAAACTGTCTATGCAATTTGATTAATAAAGATTAATATCTCAACAGATAAGTATCGAAATGACCAAGCAATGACGCCAACCATGTTGTGCATGCAAGGCTACACCAAAAAATTGCCTAGAAAATACAGCCGAGGGGCAGATGGTAGCAAGATGAGTTTGACAGCATGTATTTGTTAAGGAGTATGCGTGATATCGTTCTTCTAGCGTTCTCACTTGCTAGCTGTCACTCTTCCTCCTAATACAGAGTTCAGTTCCGATTGGCCAAGTGGAATGCACTTTTTAATTAGGAAGAATCAGCCACAAAGGAGTTAAATTTCATACATCCAAAAGCAGGGTAAAAACGTACATCTGAGGCTCAGGGATACTTTGTGCATCACCTAGGCGTTGGAGAAAAGGACAAAAAATGTATTAAACTTCTGACTTTACTCTTGTGTTCTGTAAGTGTGTACTTACATTATCATTATTTTCATCCAACTGGGCCCTCAACCAGTTCTGGGTAATGTGTTATTTTTAATCTTTTCATCATATCCGCCTGTCTTCAACACTACAACGTAAACACATTCATTTGCTACTGGAACAATGGTTTCAGCTTCGCTCCAATTTCTGCCACCACCAGGAGGTCACCAGCAGATTGTGCTGTCTAAGAGCCCTAGGGAATTTTAAGCTGGGGAGTGAGGTGGCTGTGAAAGGGGAGTTGGTATAGAGATAGAGAGGCAAAGGAAAGAGATGGAGCAAAAGAGAAGGGAGACTTTCATCTGAAGGAGTTAAGATTAATGTTGCCGTCGGAGTGGGGTGGGACTGGGAGTCCCACTGTTTCAATCCATATTTGGTGGTGACTGGTCCGTTGACTGCGCCGTTTGGCCCCAGTCAGCGCCCCTGAGAGGGACAGGGAATGGGAAACTCGAGGAAGCCCGGAGAAGCAGCTCAGATAGAACCTAATCACACAGACCTGATCAACTTGTCTCTGCTCAGGAGGACTTGGCTCCTATCGTTCCCTCTGGCCCCCACCAGCCTAACCACACAGAGTAATTTATACGGTAGTGTTGCTGCTTTCTTCCCTCTCTTTTTTTCTCTATTCCATCTCTGCATTTCTTTTTTAGTAGTAAAGTTTCCTGTCTCAAACTTGCTTGCTTCTCTTCCCCTTTATAGGGTTCTGTTCCTTCTTAGTTTTTTTTGTTATTTTTTTCCTTATTGAAAAAAATTAACACTCTAGTTTATTGTATATCTTTTTTCTACTTTCTAGGTTCCTGTATTTCTATGCTCAGGTTGGTTTTTCATTTGGTTTGGGTTTCACTTGCTGCTCGTAAGCGCACCCTATTCATTCAGTTTGTTTACTCAGTTTCTTTGTGAGGTATTGTTTTATGTCTACACAACATACTAAGCATTTGAGTCCCAGTGTCTTGAGAGTCTGCCTGGGTTTCAACCTTCTAGCTTGTTTTGAACTATTAGCTATTTCTTGAGCTAGTTTTGGCCTTGATTACCAGCCTGACCATGATTATGTTTTATCTCTTGCACTTGTGTCCTTGGATCTTTTGATATCCTGGTTCTGGCCTTTGCATGTATGACATCCGAGTTTGCCTACTAAATTAACAACACACTCGATGTAAGGAACCATTCTCCTGCCTACCCATGTTGTGTTCTGACACCCTTAACTCATCTCTATCCCCTCTTCAATATTCACAGTGTTTGGTCATCTAATGTTAGTATGTTACACTGCATTTTCTCATGCTTAAATTGGGCCCGATGTGAGACAAAGACAGCTAGAAGACAATCATCTAACTATCGCATTCCTGCTCTGAGTATTCTACCAGACACCAGAACAACACTGTATATTTGGCAGAAAAAATTATAAATAGTTTCCTGTGTATAGCATGTTAGGAAATACCTTTATTGGTCAATAACATGCTGTCTTATAGTACAAAAATATCCCCCCCACTCACAATGTCACACTTACCTAAATGTCAAAAGTCATGTGATGCCCGCACAGTTGATCCGTTGTAAATACAATCATGAACATGCAGAACATGCAGGGACAATACAGAACATGCAGGGACATTGAAAGTACTCCCTGCCTTAGCCTTCCATCTGCTGTACTCTAAGTACTAGTAGTTGTTGCATGACTGGCCTTAGTCTGAATGACAGTACCGGTGTTATGATCCCTATTTATGGACCTATTAATGGTCAGCAAGTAGCACATAGGTTTACATTAACCTGTTATCAGCTCCTTAACCTTGTCTCATTTATATTACCAGGCCGTGTGCACACGGCTCACTAAACCAGCATTGTTGCAGATTAATTAGAAAGCCACTGATGATTCCCCCATGGACAAAACAAGGAAGGAGGCTCCAAATTAGTTTCACAATGCTGGAAACTCGAGTTTAAATAGATGATGAGAGAAATAGGGAGAGCAAGTGAGTGAGAACAAGATAAGAGAGGGGGAGACGGTTGTTAATACAGTAAATAAGTAGAGGTTGTATTGCCTTAAAATGGCACCTTTGTGGAGATGAGTGTGTTTCTGCTATCTGGGACTGAGCACAGGTTAGAACATTTTGAACACAAACATTTTTTGAGGTTCTCATTTGCTATTACTACCGTATTCTTCTTGGGCTCAGCCAAACTGTTACAGAAAGAATCTAAAAACAGATATTTTTTGTCAATCTATAACTTATCAATTTGCAGCACAAAATCTATACAGCACCCTCTAGAATCGTCTTGTGGATTCTCATGTTCAGCTAAACCTATAGGTTTGCAATGAGGTTTAGGTGATGTGATGGTCTTTGCAAATGTTGATTCTGCTGTCAGTCATTAATTTTTGTGTGCATCTGGAGGAATGCTTTGGTTTTTGTCTTGATGGAGTATCAAATGACAAACCAGTTTTCTTTTTCTGGCAGACAGGTTCTAGTCAAAAATGTCCTGTTACTTGGCATTCCATGATGCCATGTATCTTAATGACTTTCCCAGGGTCCTTGGGAGCACAACAGTCAAAAATAATTTAGATAAAAAATGTGAAACACATTTGACTAAACACATTTGACTAAAACAATAATATTTATTCACAGCCGCCTTAGTTCATATTTAACTAGGGTGCCTTTACATACATGTATGTATTGAAGGAACTGAAAAACATCATCACTGAATTTACATATTAATATAAAGTGTATTTTGTATAACCATGCTCTGTGTAATAGCCCTGTGCCAGGCCATGCTGTATCATCTATTTACTAGCCCTGTGTCTGGTCAGGTTGTATCATTGGAATGTTCATTTGTATAACGTTTCTCTCTTGGTAGTCTGGATGCAGGACATGCCTAGTTTGACCCAAGACCACTCCGTTTTGTGATATGGCGCCAGGAAGCATAGATTGAAATGTGTCCCCAGTTGATAAGGGGGAGTATTCTCCAGGAATAGTCCTGTGATTCATCCTAAGGTTAGCCAACCCCCATGACTTTAGTTTTGCAGATCTAAACCTGAGTGGTTTTAAGAAACGGTATCTCCGGCTTTGTACTCAGCCTCTCTGCTTGCATCCTTGGTCTTGCAATCCCAAATCTCCAGAGAACTGTTATCTTAGATACTTTTAATGCAATTGTATACTCTCTTTACTTATTAAATTAATCCATTACATACATTTGTTGACTCCTTGGAATCAACAGGTCAAAATCCAGTTCCACCAAAATATACGGGAAAAGTTATTAGAATTTAGAATTACAATTTCTTGTGGTGTCAATAATCATGTTTCTGAAAAAGGGTTTTGTAGGTTTTTACAACAATTAAAGGAGAAAGCCCTTTCACATTGTAAGTGTAAAATCAAGGTGATAAACAAAATGTTTGTTTATTTAAATCATATCTTTATCAAGGGGTCTAATGTTTGCGGAGAGCATTTTATCTATACCACATTATTTTTCCACATAATCTTTCTAACCCCATAGTTTTTCTTCATCCTTCTAAAACTTAAGTGAGAGTTTAGGTTTGAATAGACTTTATATGTATTTTGTTGGCCAGAAAGATATCTTTAGGTTAAATAACTTTTCCATCTTCCTACCATGGTGGATTTTTGTTAATCTCAATGGATAACACATGCAGACAAACAAAGATACACACACACACACACACACACACACACACACACACACACACACACACACACACACACACACACATACACATGCTTATATATACAGCTCCGGAAAAAAGAAAGCTAAGAAAGCCAAGGTCTCTTCTTACACAACCACAAGGAACTTGGAAACTGGAGGAAACTCTGACATGCCGAGGTCTGTCAGACCCAAAGGCAAAACAAAACAAGA
>JACXGJ010003691.1:0-51576 GCA_016801105.1 Esox niger | reverse complement strand
TATATATATATATATATATATATATATATATGTATATAAGCCTCCTATATATATGAGGAGGCTCGTATACATTTGTATACATATAAACGTTTTGTGCACCACCATCACAAGTGAGACTGCACACCCGCATTTCAATGCATTGCATACACGATAAGCGTACCTCCATCCCCATACGTTTCAATTCCATATCCATCTTGTAGACCGTTACTCCATGTCCCGTCGTATCTGGCAGGCGTGTGAAGACTTTGCCGGACCCCGTATCTACCTTTAAATCCATGAGTCCATTCGCCACGATAAATCCATCTCCCCTTCGATTCCACACCCAGTCCGTGTCGCTTCCCCTGTGCCCAGTATCCCTTGTACACGTTTCCACTGGGCCAGGTATACACCCCTACTACCTCAAAACCATTGTTCCAAGACCCGGAGTATTCGCCTTGGCCCTTGGGGCCGGTGCAGACGCCATGTCCATGAGCTTTCCCATCTTCCCAACCACCACAATATGTGCCACCATCGTCAAAGTCGAACCGTCCGCCCGTCATTCAGAGGATGAGGGTATAAAGAGCAAGTCGTGGTATCTGCGCAATATTGGGCTGTCCCTCGAGTCTCCAGCGCAGATTTTAGATTAAAAGTAGTTGCGCTGAACTGAGTCCGGCGGACAGTGGTAACAGTGGGGTACTGAGGTTCCAAACACCGATGAATGATTGTCACTGTGTGCATTTGTGGTCGTCGGCAACAGTAGTACGTGGGAGGGAGAGAGCTCCACTACCGCTGCACGGATCGTTCTTGGTTTATTTTATGGTTCTCTCCGTCTTGCTACAGAGTGAGAGAGAGCGAAAGAGATATGGGGGTGGGGAAAGAGTTGTGTAGTTATAACTCGATCAATCTGTTCATCAATGATTCATTAAATGTAATAATTTTCACTATTCAAACAATATACAAGCCTCCGAATTCAAATGAGCACTTTTGAAAACGAATATGCTTTGACTGGAAATATTCCCACCAAATAAATAGTCAGTATTGCCGTTATGTTATGACATTCAACAAGTGAAATTCTATCTGCTCATATTTGGCTATTGATTTCAAAGCCAAAAGTCTACATTGGTGATATTTTCGAATAATAAACTATGTTTACCTCAATATTTGGGCTGGATGGGTGATATGTTTTTTATTGCATAATCTATCAGTGCAATGACTCAGACCTCACCTAGCCATAACATTCCATGTTCGAAAGCAGTGGTGACATGGAGCATTAGTTGCCTCATTACATAGTAAATCATTTTTGGAGAACACTTTTGTCTGCATCTTTTAGTGATATGTCCTTAATGCTCATTATTTAAAGGAACCAAAAATGTTTAAATTGTGGAACCGTTTCGCTCCAGTCTCCTCGTCTGGGGATCGAATCAGCGAACCTCTTAACGTAAATACAAACCCGTAGTGGAATTGGCCCACAAAAGCTCCAGCCCCTTGTCTCACAGTGAGTGATGTAACCGACGGAAATGCTACAGCGCCGATCATGGAACTAACTTACTTGACAGTTTTTCTTTTATTGGCCTTAGAACCATCTATAGCAAGGGATTGAATTGAGAAAGAACTGTGTAAGGCACGATACAGACACTTCCCCGATCCCCGTCTCCGTCCCCTCTGACCCTCTTCAACTGTTCTTGAGCAAATTCACCTGCTAACACCTCGCTTGTAACAAGATGTTAGCAGGTAAGCTAAGCATTAATGTCTTCACCAGTTATGTTTCCACCAAAACATTCAAATAGCGGAAACAACATGTTGTGCATAAATTCCCGATTGCTCCTGATTACGATTTTGAGATAAACATCAATAACCATCTGACCTATTATTCAGTTATGCCCGTGGTTGGATTTAAGAATCATTTAAAAAAGCCCGTTGGCTTTTTGGATGTGACCCGGCCACCATCAATCATGAAAACTATATTGTTTGCAGGCCCCTACCTGAATGTGATTCTTACCAAATGTTTGTTTAAACATCAAAGAACAACATCTTAAAAAGCTTAGGTGTGAGTCAGTTTAGGATTTAATGCATGCACACCCAACTGCATTCCACAAAAAAGGGGCTGATATGTGTTTTCATCTGTAGCCTAACAGCCATTATTGTCCTTGGTCCTTTGACCAGGAGCACAATCATTGAGATGATAGAACTATAGGATCAGAAACAGTGACATTTAGATTTACATGAGCTACAACTAGATGTTGTCATTTATTGTGGTAATTTGAGGAGAAAATTGTAAGGCCCGGACACCCTGGTCTAATGTAGCAACCTGGAAAAGATAGCTCCTGCACTTAATTTCAAGTCAAGCATTGTCTATAGCTTACAATAAAACACAGTAGGTCATTAAAATAATGCTCTTACTTATACAGAAAATTGGGCCAAATTCAAACACATGATGAACACATGTGATTTATTTTGGGTGAGGCAGAAGTGTTAATTGTTAATCAATGGCGATAGCCTATTATTATATAGAGTGAATTGAGACAGATTTTACTTGAGGCGGCATTAAAGTGAGGACATGACAGTAACATCTCCAACTAACATATGTAGATTACCTTGGGGGAAAACACCCCCCTTGAGGGAAATCTGTATTTTCTGACAAAAACATCACGATTGGTCGGATTTTGACAAGAACATATTGACTAGTGTCAGACAAAAACATTTGGAAAAAAATATTGGGAAGAATGATTCTGTTTCATTGCAACATTATCAAATGCCAAACTATGTACAGTAAATGGGTCGTTTTACCTCACTATCGGTGAAAATGCCCCTTCCCTTTTGCTGACTTTATTAAAATATGTTTTGTTAACTGCAAAAGTATTAAGTAAAAACATCAAATCCATAATATTGAGCATCAATTGGCATTCATTATCAGTGCCAATTGATAGGCCTATTATATTTGATGTTAATATATTTCATATATCCTCAGTAAACTAGCTATTGAACTAACGTCTTATATTATGCTATATCTTGAACTTTTGTTATATTTCATCATGTTTTGTTACAATTTTGTTATATTTTACCAAGGTGTGTTCTCAGTGGTAAAATCTCCCCGGGGCAGAGAGGGGCGTTAAGCCCTAAACATGATCACCACAAAAAACAGGATTGCTATAAAAAAGTATTATCCTGTTTTTTTTCTAAACAAGTCAATTAATTTGCCTAAGACCTTCCTATTGACATATCAAAAATGTGTCTAACTTAACATCACATGACAATGTTTCCTATATAAGATCAACTGATGTCAAAATCATAGAATTACTTAATCAATTAGATGATTCAACATTTTCTAGATGAACGGGAATAGTGGCAACCAAGGAATGTGTGGAAAAAATAATTAGATGTCATTTGGTGGCTTGGTGGAGAATTATTTAGGGTGATGGTATTTATCCCAGGGAGACATTTTACTCCAGGCCACCCTACATATATTTTAAGAAGTGGTGGATCCCTGACACAAATTACTTTGGATCTAAAATAAACAGTTGTCAAAATATGACTCTCCAACAAAAGTTATAAGCGCCTACGGAGAGCATAAGTTGAGAGGATAAGTTGAGCCACACTGGGGTAAATTGTGAACATTTTCACCTCATATAGGCTAATGCTATATCATAGCCAAACAAATTCAATAGAAAATGACTTCCTAAAGGCCAATTATCTTCAACAAGGCCTATTAAAAAAGTTCATAATAAAATCAAGTTCAAAATGAAGAACCCAAATAAACTGCAATCCTCCTCACAGAACCAGGCTACTACTAAACATCCCACTTGTCAATGCAGCAGAGGAATACAAACATCTGCTCCGTTCTAGCTGGGTAATTTCTTGAGCTCATCACCTCTAGGGATGAGTCCTTCATCATTCTCTTTGAATGCAAAGGTGGGCTTTCCATTCACAGAATTCTCACGACGTTGCCTCAGAAACTGTGCATTGATGTCAGCACCCTCAATCTTTCTACCAATCCAATGTTGTTATAGGACTTGTTTTTACCCGCATGACAAATGACAAAGTCACCAGTAGACATATTCTTGTCCCCATCATCCTCCTTTGGGTCAACTTCTGACATGGTCAGTGGTATAATTAAGCAAAATGTAACTTTCTTCTGAGCTACTGAAGATAACAGTTTTCTTCATGGTTTTGTCTCTTTCTGGGCCTTTTTCTTATCTTTTTCTGTCATTTTCTTTCTCAGTTTTCTTATTTTCTCTGTCACAGCACATTCTCCAGCTCTAGCTGTTCTGGTGTGTCGATCAAGATACTTTACTTTCTTTCGTTTCATTCTAGGTTTAGTTGCTGTGGCTTTTGGGATGGGCAGGAGAACCAGTAGCATTACTTATGGATGAGTGTTCAAGATTCATGATCCCGTTTATGGTTCAGGAAGAGTAGCAGGTGGCTCCTCTGGGTCTGGAACTGCAGATGAGGAATCAGGACTTATGGCTTTGGTTGATGGTACAGGGAGGTAGGTCACTGGTTCAACTTACCCCAACACTTTTGGCTCAAATTACCACATTGCCACCATTTTAAAAAACTTGTATAACCCAGCAGTTTAGAGCTAACGTCATGCGTCATAGCCTGTACAGCCTCATTCTGTAACTTCCTAAAGCTCTAACACACGTGAGATTTTTTCAAACTTGTCTGTAATTGTTCAGACACAGGAATCCTTGAACATAAAAAATCCCACTTAGAATGGCAAAGAAATATGTTTTTTGAACTTAAATGTGCTTAACATACCTTCCATCAGCCCTTCCGTGTCCATGTCCCTCACAGGGTGATTAAAGTGGATGACTCTTCAAAATGTGTGGTCACGTGACCAATTTTGTCTGTGCTTGCCAAGAAACAAAGGGTTGGCTCAACTTTCCCACTGGCTCAAATCCTACATCTCAGCAGCGGCGGTAGTGACAAATATACAGTATAGTAGACATTTTCATCAACATGATCAATTAGTGCTGAAAATGATGCACTGCCTTACCACTGGGTGTCAGTATATACATTGTTCATCTGCTTTGCACAGTACAGCAGTCTCAATACAGCTCATCTTTAATGGCCTCATTGGACCGTATGTATGCCAATGGTGGGGACTAAAGTGTTGTTTCTACCAGCCCCATACACACAGTGAACTTAATCCATCCCAACTAATTTATTATGGCTTTACATGCCAACCGAGTGCAAACGTGTGTGCATGTAAACACATGTCAATTTCTGTGGTACGCAAGTAAACACATTTGCATTTTTGTGGTATGTATGTAAAAACGTGTGTATGTCTGTGGTATGTAGATAAACACATTTGTGTGTCTGTGGCAAGTATGTAAACAAATTTGCATTTTGTGGTATGTATGTAAACACCTGTGTATGTCTGTGGTATGTAGGTAAACACATTTGTGTGTCTGTGGCAAGTATGTAAACGCATTTGCATTTTGTGGTATGTATGTAAACGCGTGTGTATGTCTGTGGTATGTAGGTAAACACATTTGTGTGTCTGTGGCAAGTATGTAAACACATTTGCATTTTGTGGTATGTATGTAAACACCTGTGTATATCTGTGGTATGGAGGTAAACACATTTGTGTGTCTGTGGCAAGTATGTAAATGCATTTGCATTTTGTGGTATGTATGTAAACACCTGTGTATGTCTGTGGTATGGAGGTAAACACATTTGTGTGTCTGTGGCAAGTATGTAAATGCATTTGCATTTTGTGGTATGTATATAAACACATTTACATATTTGTGGTAAAATATGTGTGTAAACGTGTACTTGTGAAAAACGGGAGAACTGTAGCAGGCCACTCTCTCCATCAGATTGGGTTTTACTTATACAATATAAAAAAGGACTGAATGTGAGTGTGGAGATCTTCACATATTGATTTATATACTTGTAAATTGGTCCGGCAGTCATTAAGACTAGAGCATGTTTAAGATCTGAGTGAAAACCATGTAAAATGCATTTTATTCGTTTGTACTTGGTTGTGTGAGTGACAGTATTTAGATTGATTTATGTATTGTTTATGTGCATGTAAAATATATAGGTCCAGGCAAGATATGTATATTAAGATAATTATTACACATTCTTACAATTATAGAGTTTTCACTGAGTTTGATTCTGTTGTCCAGGACTCTAGGCCTAACCTGCTCTGTGAAAGCAGCCCATACAGTACGGTAAGATACTTCAAGAGAAGTAATTGGATTGTAAGGTGGCCTAGTGGTATGTTTATCTGACTAGTGTCTGAATGGTCCCTGGTTCCAATCCTTCTACCACCAAGATAAAATATGTTGTTCAATTCCTGAGGAAAGCAGTAAACTGTAATTGTGTCAACTCCCCTGTAACATTCCCCCCAGGTCATTGCTGTAAATATGAATTGGTTCTTAAACTTGCCTGGTTAAATAATGGTATGTTTGAAAAAGGATTTCTGTAACTGAATTATTGAAAAATCAAAAAGCCTTTATCTGAGTTATCTATCTTCCAATAATGTGTCAGTATACTGTTTAACAATCCGATTTCTGGCCTGAGATCTTGATCTTGGAAGAACATGAGTACTGCTTTATGTAGAGGCAAGAAATGATTATATTACCATATATAGAGAAAGAATGTTTTTCACATATTTGTACTTTTCCTTTCTTGCAAAAGCAAGTTCAGTTTTCCTTCTTGATTTAAGGACTGCGATGGTTGAAGTCAAAGTAGACTATCTAAAAAAATATTAAGCCAACACATCTTTACAATAACAAAAGTATAATCAATGGGCTTCAATTCTTTCAGTTGGTGTCCAATTAAGACCTTGACAACCAGATGAGGAGAGGTCGTTATTAATTAGTGACATTAATTAATCAATCAAGTACAAGGTAGCAGTGAAAACCAGCACACACTCTGTCCTCTATTCAATGAGTTTAACACCTGTGGTATAATCAGTTTCCTCAGACTTATTACTGAAAATAACAACCAATCTCAACCAATTTATATTCTGAAAATTGCCAAAGTCATGTTGGAATTATTTTATAAAATGTGTTTGCACAATGACAAAAAAATAAGTCAAAATGTGGGTGTTTTTACTGGCTCTCAATGAATTCTAAATAAATGAAAATACTGAACACATCATTCTGATTTCCAGCATGTGCTTTTGTCTATGCATATATATATTTTTAAAGTATAGTTACTTAAAGGGCAATGTGTACGATTTGCACCACTAGCATAAAAACAAGCAAAAAACAAATAGACAAGTAAACATCTGCAGACAGTGTTTTGGGTTAATGTTTCAAATAATAGTTTTAAACAAAATGTATCAGGGACAGACATATTTACCATTTAAACTTTCTCAACAATTCATCTATCAGTTTGCATTGACTTATTTCCTTATATTCGCTTTTGACACTCGCAGTACTATCCTTCTCAAGCTAAACCCTCCTGGACTAGCTTGTTCGGTAAGGGACTTGTTCGGAAAGGGAAGACAAGGAAGAGACATGTCATGTTATTGTTTAGAGGCAGGATTCTTGACAGTGCCCCATGAATCTTTGACAATGCATTGTTACAAATGCTGACTTATCTTTAGTGCAACATTGCAGTTGTACTGTACCCTGATAAAAGCACATGAGAGGAAAACTTAGCAGTGTAAGTTAAGCTTTAACCAAAACAGGCTGAGCAATAACATCTGACATAATCGCAAGAACCAACATTCCCCTGCTGAAATCATTGTTTCTACAAAGGTCAATGATGTCATTAACACGTTTACACAAGCTGATACATAAGGGGTGATAAAAACAGAAATGCCAGCGTGAGTTAGTACTGCAACTCT
Organism: Esox niger; assembly: GCA_016801105.1. Lineage (NCBI taxonomy): Eukaryota > Metazoa > Chordata > Actinopteri > Esociformes > Esocidae > Esox > Esox niger. Next base: position 43,790 of record JACXGJ010003691.1, on the reverse strand, counting down.
TGGCTACACGTATACTGCACATACAATTACTGGTGACTATTATTTATTTCTTGTTTCATTATAATCACAACTGACTATTCAACTCAGTTCTGGTCTTCAAAGGACCACACGAAGTGACTGCAAAATGTTTCTCATAACATTACAGATCATATGTTGCACTGTAAGGTATTCAATATCATACCCATTGGAGAAAGTCTACTATGGTCCTGGTCCCTGGAAATTTCCCCAGTTACTGTATCTGGAAACCAAATCTAGTGGCTGCTGGGAATTTCTATTGGAAGATTAATCAACTAAACTGGGCAAATGCACCACCCTCCGAGGGACCGCTAGGCTAGTCTGTGAGCAGGATTCAAACCCTGGTCTCACCATAATGCTGCTACATGTGAGGCAGTGACTGTACCAGTGCACCATTCAGGGCCCCGGATTATTGCATGGATTAAAATGTAACAAGGAGTACACTTTCCTCCCACCTTCTCAACCTTTTTTTCTCCCAGTTTTTATGATATTCATTAATACCTACAACAAACCTGATGGCAGCGGCAGCCGGAAGCCAACCAGCTGCCGTCCTTTGGGAACTCGCACTATATTTTGTCTTGCTGTGGTATTTGACCAAGTTTTGCTGCTATCTGGTAAAAAATCAGAGACAGTGGGCGGGGTTAATTAACAAACAACCTGTTATGTCTGATACAACATTTTGGAGTCGTGCAAAGACACCATCACAAAAACTGGGCATGGAAAACCTTTGCACAAGGGACTTGGAATCCCTGGTATAATATCTAGAAAGCATCTAGAGGTCTGTAATTTTTATCGTATATACACTTCAGCTGTGAGAGACAGAATCTAAAACAAAAATACAGAAAATAACATTGTATGATTTTGAAATAATTAATTTGCACGTTATTGCATGCCATAAGTATTTGATACATCAGAAAAGCAGAACTTAATATTTGGTACAGAAACTTTTATTTGCAATTGCAGAGATCATATGTTTCCTGTTGTTCTTGACAAGGTTTGCACACACTGCAGCAGGGATTTTGGCCCACTCCTCCATACAGACCTTCTCCAGATCCTTCAGGTTTCGGGGATGTCACTGGGCAATACAGACTTTTAGCTCCCTCCATTGGGTTCATGTCTGGAGACTGGCTAGGCCACTCCAGGACCTTGAGATGTTTCTTACGGAGCCACTCCTTAGTTGCCCTGGCTGTGTGTTTCGGGTTGTTGTCATGCTGGAAGACTCAGCCACAATCTTCAATGCTCTTACTGAGGGGAGGAGGTTGTTGGCCAAGATCTCGCGATACATGGCCCCATCTATCCTCTCCTCAATACGGTGCAGGTCGTCCTGTCCCCTTTGCAGAAAAGCATCCCCAAAGAAAGATGTTTCCACCTCCATGCTTCACGGTTGGGATGGTGTTCTTGGGGTTGTACTCATCCTTCTTCTTCCTCCAAACACGGCGAGTGGAGTTTAGACCAAAAAGCTCTATTTTTGTCTCATCAGACCACATTACCTTCTCCCTTTCCTCCCCTGGATCATCCAGATGGTCATTGGCAAACTTCAGACAGGCCTGGACATGCGCTGGCTTGAGCAGGGGGACCTTGCATGTGTGGCAGGATTGTAATCCATGACGGTGTAGAGTGTTACTAATGGTTTTCTTTGAGACTGTGGTCCCAGCTCGCTTCAGGTCATTGACCAGGTCCTGCCGTGTAGTTCTGGGCTGATCCTTCACCTTCCTCATGATCATTGATGCCCCACAAGGTGAGATCTTGCATGGAGCCACAGACCGAGGGAGACTGACTGTCATCTTGAGCTTCTTCCATTTTCTAATAATTGCACCAACAGTTGTTGCCTTCTCACCAAGCTGCTTGCCTATTGTCCTGTAGCCCATCCCAGCATTGTGCAGGTCTACAATTGTATCCCTGATGTCCTTACACAGCTCTCTGGTCTTGGCCATTGTGGAGAGGTTGGAGTCTGTTTGCTTTAGTGTGTGGACAGGTGTCTTTTATACAGGTTACGAGTTCGAACAGTTGCAGTTAATACAGGTAATGAGTGGAGAACAGGAGGGCTTCTTAAAGAAAAACGAACAGGTCTGTGAGAGCCGGAATTCTTACTGGTTGGTAAGCGATCAAATACTTATGTCATGCAATTAATTGCAAATTCATTATTTCAAAATCATACAATGTTGTTTTTTGGATATTTTGGTAAAAATTACAGACCTCTGCATGCTTTGTAAATCGGAAAATCTGCAAAATTAGCAGTGTATCAAATACTTGTTCTCCCTACTGTATATATCCTGGCCACTTTGCCAACATGGTTCAAGCTGCTTTGCTTGCCGCCAGTGAAAATAAACCTTTCCCAAAACAAGGCCTCAGCTGAAACTATGCAGTCAGTGAGGTACTCTGACAGGTATCACTCCGTAAGATATGCTTTAGTTTTTCAGACAATAACAACAAACAGGATAAAAATAGCAATGATAACATGGTTCTCAAACAAATTGCTTGCTAAACTCATGCAAGTTAGTTAAACTAGACTAGACTTCTATGACTACACCGGTATATCCCAAAAGGGATACTGTTGCCTAGAAGGGAACAGTGGTCTGAGACACTGCCCGTGATGCATATGTAAAGCAACCAAAATAACGTATTCAGATAGAAGGATTCACATACCTTATACGGTATATTTTGTGATAGATCTATGGGCTGTTTTATTTTCCACTGCTTCTGAAGAACAAGTTAAAGGGTAATTGTATTCAAATGGAAGTGCTCCTTCAAAAACACCCTACTTTTAAAAAGGGATTTTGCCTTGTCTAAAAGTGACATCACCTTGTCTAAGACACTGCACCACCAATCCTAAAATGAGGTCCAGTTATGCAGCCATATCAATCCACAAACTCCAGACCTGTGGTTAGGTTTTCATAAGCACAAACCCAAGAATCTCTGGAAAGATGATGTATGGTCTAAGATCCTTTCCAGGCTATTTTCAAATCTAATAAAAAATTATAGAAATAGGCTCAGTGCCATTACACTTTCACGAGGACAGTACAGAAATAACTGAAATCACTTACATCCAATAAATTGGACTCCTCATAAATAAATATATAATTTCAGAAATGTGTAATATTGTTTGATTTACTTAATCAAGTACAATATATTAGAGGAAAGTAATAATATTGCTGAATGCACGTGTTGTTACTTTAATATAGCATATTGGTATATTATTGTGATTGAGGTTAATGGAAACAGAAAATGAGGTTGTCATAAAGGCCAATATTTGCTTTGCTACCAACATAAAACATTAGGATATCAGTGGCATTTAAGATAGTCTAGAAAAATACCCTGCTTGCTCTGATTCCTTTAGCACAGTGGAGATTTATGCAACCCAGCAGCTGGTCAGATTTGTTTTGGCTGACGGTTGGCTCTTTGTGTACCGCAACCAACCATCCATGCTTTCATCCATATACTCTCACAGTCCTTTTCCCACTAGTATCCACACCTGTTTACTCATATTCTGCAGAACATAACACGTACATTGTGAACTTGCTAAGCTTTTGAACCATTCGAACAAGGTGTATATATATACTTTGATTAGTTTAGAATTTAGTCTTGGCTTGTAGCCTGTTTTATTGCCTTTCACATTTGGGTTATGACTGCTCATTTGTCAAGCACGTGTGAGTGCATGTGCCAATAAAGAAGGCATGGCTTGTCTGAATACTGTAACATACTGACCCCTGCATCGTGGGTAAGACAGAGCTTGAATCAGAAAAAAACATCATAGTCATCTTTAGTAGATGTCCAATTTCTGTAAAAGGCCAACTTTCTACAGTCAATTTAGAATACTTATCCAAAGAAAGACCTTTAAATCGTATCTTGCTTAAATCAATCAACACATATGAACTCCTGTTACACAGTATGTAAAGTTCTATAAATTAGTTGATTTTGTAACAAGATATGTTACAGGTGCAATATTCTGAACAGGTATAGCACCTGTTCAATATTTTGAGTCCAGCCATAATATAAAAGATATAAGCTGTTTAAATAAATATAAGATTTCTAAATAAATTGTCAGTTCTTTATATTTAGGTTGAAATTGTGGTATAAGCCACACTGAGAAATATTGTGGGTTAAACTGGAGTGTTTCTGTTGAAAGGGATGAATTGAGCACTCAGTGTCATGACAGAAGAAAGGCCTGTCTGGTTAAGTTCTGTTGAATGGGCTTTGTGAAAGTTCAAGGGGTTTAAATAGTTTTTATAGCCATACAGTTATCTCACATTGCACCTGTTGCCTTTCTCAAGGTAATATTTGTTATGTACAATGTATTAGGAGTTACTATGTTTCCATTACATAATGGGATCTAAATACAAAGATATGCCATTAGATCTTTGAGATATTATTATGCCCATTTATGGTAATTGATCGTGAAACATAATTCAGTTCAAGGTTGGAGTTTTTTTCTCTTATTTCTCATTCTGAAAATAGAAAACATGATTTGTTTGCAATGGAATCCCCTTGATTTCTAAGAAGCTCAGCAGATTAACAAAATGTAAGGGATGTAAGTATGGACTTCCTCATTAATATATAGACCATCCTTCAATTATGACACTCAGTTATCAAAGAAATCACTCAATAATGTGATTTCTTTGAAAACTGAGTGATGTAATTGATCCACCTCACTAAACCCTATAGGTAAAATGTCAACCTTAATTTCTACCTTTGCATTTGCTTGGCAGCTGAATATTCCATTCAGGTTTTCAGCTAAGCAGAAAATGTATATAAATGCAGTAGAGATCTATGATAATAGATGCCAGTTTCAAAGTCTAATGGTCTTCGCCTAACCCCTGCCAGTGCGTCAGAATATCAATGGGTGGAGTGCACAAGTGGCAAATTATAGAATACAGTGTCATTTTAAACCACAGCTGAGTCAATATGGTCAGTTTTACTGGAATCGTCTTCACCTCTCCAAGATCATGAGACAAATGCAGTAAAAACATAAACCCTCAAAATCACATATTCTCTTTGGACAAAACAATGTTGGTCACAGTCAAAATCCTGTAACAGCTGCAATACGAAAAAGTTAAACTTTCAACAGCCATGAATATAGACTTTTATAATAGCATAACAAACATTAAATTTGAGTTAAACCAGGCTTGGAGTCCACAAAGTTATCCGAAGCCGCAAATTATATTCTTCTGTCTAAAAACCGATGACATCACTGTCATCAGAGCAAAAACTACTGCCCAGTGATCCGTTCTCCTGTAGTCACACAGGGCACCAAGTTCTTGTTGTGGCTTTGCTCAAGGCACTGCTCAAAGTGGTATAAACATCACATTGCAAGCAATGTAAGAAGACAAAACCTGAACAATGTCTATAAAATATCTTTCTTGATGTAGCAATATTAAAATAAATTATTCTTTTTTAAACCAAACACAGATGTGAATTTACATACACTTTGGAATGAAACCATTATGAATCACACAACAAAAACAACACTGCAAATTAAAGTAGAAAAAAAATTACGAGGTAAACCTAGAGGGTAAATCTCTGAAGCACATTGCTTTAGTTAGGTTCAAGGTTTGACAGAATTTTCTGATTTGACCTCATTTAAAGACTGAACAGGCATAATTATTTCATTGCAACTATTTCGACAAGTATAAATGGAGAGTTCAAACTAAGCCAATGAATTGCTTTGTTGTTAATTAAGGATGGAAAAGTCAGAGTAAGAAACATATTTAGATCTTTGTTTTTTGGTCCCTCCTTGACTATGTTTGTTGTACATACCTGACAAAATTTCAAATAAGGGCCGAAGGGTTAGGATTCGAAGAACTCATTGCACTTTAAAAATATGAACAGCACGCATGGTATTTGAACTAAATGAATGGTGTTATAATGAGATCTTGCTACATTAACTTGACCTAAATGTAACATAGTTTGCTAGCCAATTAACAGGCATGTAGTAACATTGTTAACATGCAAATGATAATGTTGACATAAACTACACAAGCATTGTGTACCATAGGTTCCCTGAGCAATGTGGGGTTATAAAAACTGGGCAAGACAGAGGCAGACCACATAATGCTTGAGAGGACTGAACAAAAGACACAGAGAAGCACATGGCACATCTTTGAACAAGCCAACAAATAAAGGTAAGACAATGTATTAAAAAAAATTAATCATGATATAACCTTTTAAATAGAATCAATAAACGTGGTCGTTATAATGATAAAAAACAAATTGTTATTTGCCCCTAACATTAATTGTAGCTTATGTAAGATATTTTTCTGATACGTTTTATTACATTATTCTGCAGACCAATGTAACTCACTGTACATACCTATTTTCTTTCCAACGATAGTTTTCTTCAACTTTACAGTGCAGTTGTGTGACTGAGCTGAAGAAGAATGAAAAGCATGTTTCATTTTATCCTTGTGGCTCTCTTCAGCATAGCCAGTGGAGCAAGTAAATGGCTCATCTATAACTCGACGGATTCCTTATCAATTGCCAATGTCCCCGACATAAACTCAACGTTAAAACTGCAGGTTTGTTCGCTAATCCCAAAGTCTCGAAGGAGACGTTGGATTTCACAAGGCGACATGCTTGCCATCCTTGACTATCACAATAAAGTCCGATCAACCGTCTTTCCACCTGCAGCAAATATGGAGTACATGGTGAGTGAACATTTTGAATACATTTTGCACATTACACATGTTTTACATAATACATTCCAAACTTTCTTATTTTAGGCTGTAGGTGTAATGATGCGATTTTATATATTTTTTATTTTGACAAATTAATTAGATACATTACGATGGAAAACCGCCTTGGTTAAAATAGTTGTTACCACTTTCACCAGCTCAATGCAACTTCCTCCGGTTTTCACGAATGCCGACGAAATAAAAACGTTGGAGCGGGAAAAGGAGTAGGACTTGAGTAACCTACTGGAGTGAATGAGTTCACATTCAGCAGACACCGAGACGCACCGTTAGGCATGGCTTCCCGGGATTCCGAACCGTTTTTTTAAGATAGGTTATTTTTATCAAATTACCCCCCAAAAATCGATATCTGATTCTTTTCGCAGCAGACATTAAAGTAATTGTGGTAGGTTCTAAATTGTTGCCCCATGAGAGGCGAAGTCACGTCCCCTTCAGATAGAATGAATGCACCTCCAATTGGTTTCCTCCGGAATTACATTTTTGGTAAAGGAAAGGATTGCTACTTTTGAACCTAGAGCCTATTTACCGATTATCTAGCGTTATCCTAGTTGATAGATAATAAAAAAAATCTGCAATCTCCCTCATGGCTAAAATGGAACTGAACTGATCAAACGATGTAGTGTTCAAAAAAATATTGTAGGGACCTTGCTATGGCCACTACTTGCCCCTCCAAATGGCAAGTCCCAATTCGGAGCAGTGGGTAGTGTGCCTGTCTGGAGATTCAAAGGTTGTGTGTTTGAGACACTGCCCCCAAAATGCTACATTGGTGTCAGAAGGTTCATGGATAGCTCCTGGAGTAGTGTGTCTCTCTCTGTAAGGGACTTGGTATAGTAAAGTGTGAGGACACGCTCTACATGAAACCAAACTACTTATTTGTAAACAGTGCACTCACAATATGGGTAAACTACCGCACTCGAGCTACCAGAGCAGCACTGACATGGCAATTCCCAACAGTATCAAAATCGTGCCAATGCTCCATAGTATTTATACTTTAATTTTGGCATAAGAACGGGTCTTATGCCAAAATTATCCAAATAGCTATTACATGCGTACTTACAGAATTGAGAGTTGTCCGTTTGGTCCCTTCTGGCGTCCGCCTCTTCATCCAATTTCTTTGGGGACATTGAAGGTTTCTGAAACTGCCCGGTTAATAAGAGCATGAAAGTCAATACCATCTGTTGCGCATTCTGGAGCCAATTCAGCCTCATCCACAGACACATCAAGGTTCTTGATGGCATTAGGTAGCAATAAATCCCACTTCTAACGTGAGCTACACTTTTGTAAACAAAGCCAGTTGCCGGATAAATCCTCCTCACAGAGAGATTTGTATCAGTTTACCAGCAGCTAATACAACTTGCTGGCATTTTAGTTTGAGCTCATAGTCTATACTAGCTAATGTGAGCCACAGTTTTGTAAACAAAGCCAGTTATGGATGCAGCTTCCTCAAAGACAGGTTCATCCGCTAGAAAGATACTTATACATTTTCCAGAAAGAAAAACACGCATTACGCCATCACGTGGATGGCCTAATGCGTGTGCACTGCTTACCTGGAGAACACATGGTACCAGGATGCACTATGGGAAGGAGGCAAGCTGGCAAAGACAGTGTGATGCTTTGGGTGATGTTCTGCAGGGAAACCTTGGGTCCTGCCATTCATGTGGATGTTACTTTGACACGTATCACCTGCCTAAGCATTGATGGAGACCATGTGCAACCTTTCATGGCAACGGTATTCCCTGATGGTATTGGCCTCTTTCAGCAGGATAATGAAACATTTTGAATCTGCTGCTAATGTCTTGGTGCCAGATACCGCAGCAAACCTTCAGAAATCTAGTGGAGTCCATGCCTCGACAGGTAAGGGCTGTTTTGGCGGCAAAACGGGGACCTACACAATATTTGGCAGATGGTCATAATGATATGGCTGATCAGTGTATATCAATATACTCTGGCCATCTTGTTTTGGAAAACCAAATATATCATTTATTTTCGAAGACACTATCGGTTGCCCCATTCTTTTCCATTGTAGCCCAGAGAGAGGCATCCAAAAAAAAAATATATATATAATAATTCCAAAACCAGAAAAGGAACCAGGCAAGCCTAGTCCAGCCAGCCCGCAATTAGAAGTGATTAATGTTTTTGCCCTCACTAGATTCAAACCTGGGACTCACATGCTGTGTCTTTAACTACTACATCATGGAGCTATATGTTTACTTAGTGTCTGTATTGCATCTCGACATTAGATATTTTTGTCGCACATCACGCCAAGTTTCAATATTTCGCTAGACACCATTTAGCATTCTGTTTAACTGACTAACATTTCTTATTAGGTTTACCTCCATTACAAATAGCATCTATGAACTGTATGGCTTTTGCCACTTAACAGCTTATTAGACTATGTCACGGTCAACTTTATTTGTAAAGCACATTTAAAACAACTGTCATTGACTAAAGTGCTGTACAGGACAAAATATCAAAGTAAACAAAAATATGAAATGTACAGGTAAAAAATTACATAATAGCAACACAGATATGTAATGCCACTGAGCTAGGATTAAAAGCCAGAGTAAAAAAGTGCATATTTAGCAATGATTTGAAAGTGTGTATAGTCGGCTAGGGGCACCAAGAAACTCCTATCAGTCAGGTATGACTCAAAACAATTTCAGGACAGTTCCTTTGATGCCAATGGACTGTTCAAGGCATTTCAAGAGAATCCTATGATCCACCATGTCAAGGGTTGCAGACAGGTCCAGAAGCAGCAGAATTGCGGGGCTCCCTAAGTAAACAGTTTCAAGGAGATTATTAAAAGCTCTCAAGAGTGCCATTTCAGTACTATTACGTGGCTTATAGCCAGACTGAAACTTTTCCTGGATATCACAATTTTAGAAAACATTAGGATCCAGGTTTCTTTTTTTTTAATAAGAGGCTGTACTATAGCATGTAGTACAGCAGCTGGAACACACCCAAAAATAAGAAATGTATTAATCAGAATAAGAACACTGGGCCCAACCGTATCAAAAACATATTTTAAAAGATGAGAGGGAGTGGAATCCAGGGGACAGTTTGTGGGGTGCATGGTATGAACTACCGTTGCTAATAATGAAAGTGATACAGGCTCAAACTGATCGAAGACAGCTGAGAAACTAGAGGGAGCAGAAGGGTCTCAGGTGTAGGAAGTTGGTCATTTTTTTAGAGCAGCAATCTTTCCAATATATATATATTTTGAATCCTCACACAATTATACTGATGGAACAATACAAGCCGTACTACTGGGGTTTATCAGAGAGTTAAGAGAGTTGAAGAGAACTTGAGGCCTATGATTATTTTTGGGTGCCCTTTTTCATGTGTCGGACTAGTCACTGACTGAACGAGATTGAAGGAGTCTATAAGACTCATAAAATCTTTGACCAAAGGCCTATTTTCACAGCAAACGTGTATATTTAAATCGCCAGCAATTAAAAAAACGATCATAATCCAATATAATCGCCACCAAAATGTCAGTGAAGTACGTCAAAGAATCCTTTTTGACATTAGGTGGCAATACATCACTGCGCACAGTACGGGAAAATTATGGTTGAACTCCAACAGTTACAGTTCAAAACTAACAAAAATGTCAGGAGTCTGCCGGCATTTTGTAAATGGAAGTGAATACAGATGCTAGCCCTCCACCCCTGCCAGTAATCCTAGCTGAGGAAATTACACGGAGGAAGAAGTTCTGAAAGAGGAGTAAACTCACCAGCATGGAGCCAGGTCTCCGTCAAAAACAAGAAGTCCAACTCACAAGTAGTAAAAAGGTCATTGAGCAGGAACGTCTTATTTGCTAGCGATCTAGCACTAATCACAGCCATGCACAGCACACACTCCCCACTGATCCGTGAAGGGGCATGATTCAGAGGACAAAGCTTCCCGTGATCCATGCCGCTTCTGCTGGCCCGTGTTTGCCGGAGTGGGGGAGCTTCAACCAGTAGACACAGCATGATGTCAGGCCTTGGTTGTGGCCTGACATCATGCTGATGGAGCTGAGAACTGTACTGATGAGTATGATAGCTTTCTTCATCTTCTGAACTTGGTCAACTGCACTAAAATCCCTGATGCATTTTTACTGAAATATTTCTATTCGGGTTAACTCAAAGTTTGTGATATGGTACCAATGACTTCAAATGTTTATGTAATGCTGACTTTTACCAACCTTGTACTACTGTAGGTTGATATTTTGAAATTGTTGTAATTATGCATGCTTTGCGTGCACAATAAGGGATTTTTCAATCTTAGCTTCACAAAGATCACATTTATTTTTTTCTGAAATAAATATTTTAATTTCGTAAATGTTTGTTTTGTACCTGCTACTGAAATTATCAGTACTATTAAATAAAAATCTAATCTTATTATCAAAACTAAATTCCTATAGGAAAACCTTTGTATTATATGAACTTAAAAATATTAAGGAAGCTGATTGCCAACATTTTTTGGAGTTCTGCTATCTTATTTGCTAAGGTTCAGAGTGTGTGTTATTGTAAGGGACATGTAACACAATCAGTTTTTGTCTCCTGACATGGACTGCATTTTATACACTGGACTCTTTAATTCTCTCAATAACTGTGTACAGTCTTCACCAAGCAGAGTTTCCTGGGGCCATCTCTCCAATAGGTGTGATCAAGGAGTTGAACACCAGGGTGTAGTGTTGCAACTTCGACACCCATATCATAGTACTTTTTCCCGTAAGCATTTTTTTAGGTGTTGTGTCTTTGTTGCCTATTCTCAACAAGTGATTGTAGGCTCAAGGCTGAACATAATGTTGATTTTGAAGGAGCGAGACTCTGCCATATAGGAGGATCCCAGTGACTCATGCCCTTTACAGTTGTAGATATGGATGGATTATCAATGTTTGGTAGATGGTCTTTCCACTCTGTCTTCTCATCTGGCAGAGTACAGGTCATCTGCAGGAGTGTTCTGCTCATCCTTTCCACAGAATTCCCCTTTGGATGGTATGAGGTACTTTAAAAGCGGGAGATTCCTGTATGCTTCTGAAGTCACTGGAATAGGTTGTTTTTAAACTCTCGCTCTTGTTCGTCTTGGAGCTTACTAGGATTTCCAAACCAAAGAATTTAGTCTTGGAACATCTCAGCTGCTGATTAGTGCAAAGAATGTGAAATGATCCGTCTGTACAATCATATATTTATAGCCTACAACATGCCCATGTCATCATACAAGTTCTCCAGCACCACTGATTTCAGTTAGCAAACTAGTATCAGTTGCTCCCATTGTCCAGCCAGTCTGTACAGGAATCCTTGTTCCACTCATAGCTAAGTCTGTAACACATGGTAAGTCTCAGACTCAGTATGCTGGTATGTATAGATTTGTTACCATGTCCACTAGCGATCCATTGGTTAATTAGAACTTGCCAGTTTTCCCCTTTGCTTCTGGTGGAGTTTGTAACAGCTCAAATAGGGTTTTGGGCAGCTGGAAGAAATCTTAGATGAATGACCTGCCAAAGAATGCAAGCAGTGTTTGATCCTTTCCAACAGTCTGTGGCTTCCTCTCTTTTAACCACAAGACATCCTTCAAATATTCTGGGTTGATACCTTTTCTATAAACTATTTGAGCTATAGTATGTACCTCACTTGGTTTCTGTAAACTTCACACATTTTCAGTCGCAATTTGATACAGTGCTCTTTTATCTTACTAAGCACTCTTCTTAGGTCTTCATCATCCAGAAATGGAGAATGGACGGGACATTGGTCGGGCCACAGATGATCCAGACCAACTCATATATCCTCCAGGGGCTGCTGAACGTGGTGGCTTGTCATGCGCTTTCATCCACTAGGCCTTGATGTAAAGCACTGCCTTGATGGAGTATTGATGACAATGTTTATCCCCCTAGTTCATACAATATGTCTTGTATCCGTGGCAATGGATGACGGTTGGGGAATGTCATGCAATTCAGATCCCAGAAGTTGACAAGTGATGCTGCTCTCCCTGTACACATAGATCCCCGGGGATGAGTAGGATGAGGTGGATTTCATGATGTAGTCTCTCTCAAGGAGGTTTTGGACATTTTATTTTTTTAGAAGGGATTTGGAATGAAGTTGTAATTTTTCTGGACAGGCGCTTCATTCTTCAAGTTGAGTTAGAGCATCAGATTCGGAATGTCGATGACCTCATCTTCCCTTGGAGATTCAACAGGTGGGTGCCATTTTCTCTGGACCCAATTGGTTTGATGCACTCTTTTCTCATCATGGTGACTCTGAGTGAAGCATAGGAAGGCATCCCTGAATGGACTACAGGTGATGATTGAACATAATTGTTTCTGCTTCTGGACAAGCTCAGGTTCTATATTTCACCACTGTTCTTTGACCTGTAGGAATGGGTAAGTCCTTTATTTTCTACTTTTACAAAACAGCCTAGTGATAATTCTTGTGTTATAATTTAAATGGCAGAGACCATAGTGAATTGTTGTTTATTTCACTGAACCCTTGGGTGTGAAGGATTATTGTCATGGCTTAATTGGGTTTAAGATCAAAAGATGAGTATGAGACAAGAGTGCAGAATTTCAGCTTTAATTTCCTGGTATTCACATCTAGATGTGCTAAACAACTTAGGACATTTCACTGTTTGTATTAGACCACAGCATTTTTAGGTGAGCAAAAGTAATGGAACAAATCATCTTAAAGTAAATAACATTTAATATTTGGTGGCATAATCTCTTGCTTGCCATAACTGCCTCAAGCCTGCGACCCATCGAGATCACCAATCTGTTGCATTCTTCATTTGTGATCCTATTCCAGGCTTTTGCTGCAGCTTGTTTCAGTTCTTGTTTGTTTCGGGAGGGTTTCTCCCTTCAGTCTCCTCTTAAGGAGGTGAAATGCATGCTCTATTGGGTTAAGGTCAGGTGATTGACCGGGCCAGTCTAAAACCTTCCACATATTTCCCCTGATGAAATCCTTTGTTTTGTTGTCAGTGTGCTTTGGGTCAATGTCCTGCTGCATGATAAACTTCCTCCCGATTAGTTTCAATGCATTTCTCTATAAATTGGCAGAAAAATGTTTCTGTACACGTCTGAATTCATTCTGCTGATACCATCATCAGTTACATCATCAATAAATATTAATGAGCCTGTTCCAGAAGCAGCCATGCATGCCCAAGCTATGACATTATCTCCACCATGCTTCACAGATGAGCTTGTATGCTTCAGATCATAAGCAGTTGCTTGTGATCTGAAGCAGTTTCCCTGTTTTCTGTCGTTTTAAACTTAGGAGGACATGAGGTATAAACCCACACCTGCGGAGTACCAGGCTTGACTCGTTGCAGTCCCTGTCCAATGTCCTCCTGGTTGCGTTGCAGATCAAGACGATACCTGATGATTTCAGCTGCCACTCTGCTGACCCCCCACCTCTCTGTCACTATCCTTGTCCATCTGGTCATGCTTCTGTTCTGGAGTAGGTTTAAATAGACTCTGGGCTTAGCCCACATGCATCAAACAATTACAATTTGGACTTTTAATGTGTTCACCCGGCACAGCCAGAAGAGGACTGGCTACCCCTCAGAGCCTGGGTTTCTTCCTAAAGATTTCTTCCTAAATTTCGGCTCTCTTATGGAGTTTTTCCTAGCCACTGAAGTTCATTACTATTGTTGTTTGCTCCCTGGGGTTTAAGGCCGGGTGTTTTGTGAAATCACTTTGTGACAACTGCTGCTGTAAAAAGGGCTTTATAAAATACATTTGATTGATTGATTGGCCTTTCCATCATTTTGGTAAACATTAATCCTGGTCTCATCAGTCAATAAGACTGTGTTCCAGAACTTTTGCGGCTCATCTCTGTACTTCTTTGCAAATTTCAATCTGGCTTTCCGATTTTTACTGCTGATGAGTTATTTGCATCTTGTGGTGTGGCCTCAATATTTCTGCTCTCTGAGTCTTATTCGAACAGTGGATTTTACTGTCATCAACTACTGCTGTTTTCCTTGGCCGAACTGTTCAACGTCTGTTGCTCAGTACACCAGTAGTTTCTTTCTTTTTCAGGACATTTCAAATTGTTGGGCTTGCTATGCCCAATGTTTGTCCAATGCCTCTGGTCGATTTTCCTACTTTTCTCCGCTTGACAATGGATTGCTTTTCTCCCATAGACAGCTCTCTGCTCTTCATGTTGGTTTATCCTCTTTAACAAGAAATACAGTCTTTATAGGTTAAAACGAAGGATGGAAACTTAGACTAGTCATGCAGAGCTATTTAATGTTTGAACAATCAACCTAAAAGGCAACATTTCTGTATTATTTGTGTTTTTCTTTTCAAGACAACCAGGGCAACGATGCAGTTGCATTCATGATTGTTATAGACAAATGCCTTTAAAGACAGTCATATACAAACCTGATAAAAATCTTTTTTTGCTGAGTGAAGCATTCGACTAGTCAGTGACACCTGTGTGAAGGTATGTGAGCTCATTACAGTATTAAAGACACTGTCCTGGGATTTCCTAATTTCCTATATGTTGAATAAATCATTACCGTTTAACACTTTTTGTGTGGCCTGTGAGTTTTATGGAGCAATAGCGATGACATTTATGATTCTCAGCTCATCACAGATGGGTTGGTCATAGCTTGCAGCACAAATCATTTGTACTCTGTGTGTTTTTGTGAAAAGAAGTGCCACACAGATGATTGGTTGGTATGAGAGGATGTAAAAGCGGCAGTCAAATCTGTCCTTGTCCCCAGGCTACTGCGTAAAGCACTTATGAGCCTGGCACAGAAACAACTCAAAGTATGCCTTAATGGAAGTGAATTTCAGTCAGGGAGTGACCTTACTAAAAAAAGAATTTTATCATTTGATTATTGCCAAACATATTACTGTAAGGCACAGCATCAAATGAAGTAGTATTTCTGACATTTTATTGTTTTAAATCTAAACTGAGACATACAAAGATTAGTTAACAGTTAATAGTCTGAAACACTGAATGCAAGGCTCTTTTGCTTCGCTAGAGATTATGGTAACGTCATTGTATCAAAAAGACAGGCAAGTAAACAATTAATGTTTTTGTGCCTTTTTAATGTACAGGTGTGGGATGAAGGCCTTGCGAGATCAGCGGAAGCCTGGGCAGCCAGGTGTCTCTGGGAACATGGACCACCATTCATAATGAGATACCAGGGACAGAATCTGTCTGTCAGAACAGGAGGGTATTTGTAGCCTGAAACTCAACATTCATTTTGTATGTACTGTATTACACTGCACAGAGAATTTTATTGGGCATGATTGAGGCAACCTTATCTTTGAGTAAAACAAAAATTTAAACTCAAGAATAACCTATTGTGAATTACGAACTGTGCTTTTTTACCTGTTAACATTGAGTCATATGTCTTATATGTACAGTGGATATAAAATGTTAACACACCTCTGCTAAAATGCCAAGTGTTTGTGATGTAAAAGAATGAGACGAAGATAAATCATGTCAGAACTTTTTCTCATTCTTTTACATCACAAAAACCAGACTTTTTGTATCCACTGTATGTTTCTTGTAGGTACCGCTCCATTCTGCAACTGATCAAACCTTGGTATGACGAGGTCAATGATTATGTGTTTCCATATCCTCGTGACTGCAACCCCAGGTGTCCTATGAGATGTCTCGGACCCATGTGTACACATTACACACAGGTACATTAGCTTACAAATGTCAGCCTGTTTCTTCAGACTTCGGACCAAATCATCCTGACAAACGCCCTGACTAGTAAATTGACAAGTATATTGACCCAAACATGGTTTCTAGAAGACACATTGCATTGTTAGTGCAGTATTGCAGAATTACAGTGTGGACTTTATTTTTCTCAAGAACATTTTAATCATACTTTTTTTCAGATGGTATGGGCTACAACGAAGAAAGTTGGGTGTGCAGTTCAAACATGTTATAACATGGTTGTCTGGGGAACCATGTGGAGGCAGGCAACATACCTGGTCTGCAATTATTCTCCAAAGTGAGTCCTGATTATGACCTTAACAAGCTCCATGCCGTCAATGATCCTCATCCTCTCCTTCTCATGTTGTCAGACCAGTTTAGAACAGGTCACATAAACCACTGTCATTATGACAGTAGCACAGCCATTTGGATGAAGTGTATCAAGTATATACATATTTTATGCATGAATGGCAACATCATGAATTAAATTGGAAAGGGATATTATTGTGCAATGTTTTGAGACATTTCTAGCATATAACAGCCCTTTTATGACTTTTCATTGCCCAGAGGAAATTGGATCGGCGATCCTCCCTACAGAGTTGGCATCCCATGTTCTTCATGTCCCCCAAGCTATGGAGGCTCCTGTAGCAACAACCAATGTTTCCCTACCATAACATCAAACTACATGTACTGGTTCAAGTAAAGGCTGAACCTAACTCTTTTTATAATTTTTTGTCAAATATCCTAATTTCACAGCACTTCCAATGTCATATGTATTAAGTTAAAATACTTTAATGTACAATTTACTTTATTAATACAGTACTGATATATTTTGAATTATATGCTAGATTTCTATCTTATGCAAATGTACATTTGAGAGTTTTATAAATAAATCAGTTGTATAGTACATCTGATTGCTCTTACCATCACATTGATGGTCAAATATATTGCACTGACATCACATTGTTTTTGTTAGTGATATTTGACTGTTATGCCTCGAATAAAGTAGTTGTAATGGCAGCCTATTACTAACTTCCAATGGGATCAAATTACTCTAGCTCATAGTAGATGATGTCAGTTATTAATATAGTTTTATCAAATATTTCTGTTGTGTTTCTTTATATTTCTGACATGTTTTGCAGAACATTATTACATGTATTTCACCTCCAGTATGCCACATATTTTACATCAATGAATTCAAGTCTATTTAATGTTATTGCTATGGCCCCCTACAATGTTAGAGATTATAGACGTTTGTACTGTAAGTGGTATAAATGTTTTTAAAAATCTGGAAATTCATTTGTTGCCAGAGATGCATTTGGAAAATTCTAAATGTTTGTGAACAGATTCACTTTATCAACAAACCTTTGGATAATTGTTTTACTCCTGGGTAACCAAGATGAAGAATGTCAAAAAGCATCAGCAGAAATCTTAGCAGTTCCCGTTTTGAGGAAGAGGACACCAGAGGGCGAGCTTCACAAAGTAATCTCAGCCTGCAGTGGAATATTCCCTCATGATCATTCAACAATGTCCCTGTGTGAAGACTGATTATTATGGATATTTTGCACAGAAGTCATTTATATACAATCAGTTAAATAAATAAAAAGGGCAACAGCACTGGGAAATGTTATTTAGACACAATGGCAATTATACGGTTAAATATCAGTAGATAACAGACTTTGATTTGAATCAGGAATAAGTCAATTATCTTCTGGACTTGTTAGGTTCCCACTTGCAGTGCAAAACCCAATTAACCCCTAGCATGGATGTTCTGCATCTCCACTGTAAAAGACTCAGGAGCACTGTCATGGGATTAAAACTCCCCAAATAGACAACTTTGAATTGCCAGCGTTACCCAGTGTCATCCAAAAGGTCTTTGCTTGTACAAGTTACCCCATCAATGCAGTCAACTGGAATGCAACCATGGAAGAGCAACGTACAGCACTTCGCTGGGCACTGACTTCATTTCCACCTGAGTTGAAATTTCTCAGTCATGTGGATTGATTGTAGTAGACGTTTTATAGAGGATTGAGGTCAACACGACCTAAGGTTATGAGAATCTGATGACCAGGAATGGGATGTTGGACATATGCCTGAGAATACTAGAATAGGCAATTTGTCTATTTAGACTCATTTAAACTCAAATTCCCCAAATGGTAAATGTAATTTAAAAGAAACCCTCAAAAATTTTACAAACCAACGTACAAACAAGAAAAATGAATGTAAACAATTAGGTTACATAAGTGAGCTGTCTACTCACAGTTTCTCTTGCTGTCCTATTGAGTGGGATAGCCGGTATCAGGACGGATCAGGACCAGTCTTGAACCTAGAAGCACGAGGACGCCAGGAGGCGGGGTCTGCTGTGTTACGCTTCGCAAAATCCACATTTGGCATATTAACGCACGGAACGCTGGTACTTAACAGCTTTTACAGGTAACTCGAATCCTTATTGGAAGTTATTTACCCGAGCGTACTTACCTATTGCCAAAAAAAATCGCCTCTGCATGTTCTGAGAGGTGTCATAAGCCTTAGGTTTAAGTTGCGTATAGCATAGATCTATATGTTAACAATTCTACTACAATAAAACTTTCGGAGCTGGACATTTTTCCTATGGATATTTGATCACATTGGAGAACAGGTTTGGTACAAAGTAAATTATTTGTTATTCGAAAATGAGCTAACGACTGGATCACAGTATGCATGCTAATTCAATATTGCATGTTTTTACAATAACGTATATATCTTTTTTTAAATAAGTGCGATAAGTGCGATTGACTTCCTGCCAAAAACTTAAAATACACGAAAATGTGTGTACAATATTGGCCGATACTTGTAATGTATGTCCATGTGATTACTTTGAAATGTTGGTCATTAAACAAACACACATGTATTTCAAGATCAGTTAGGGTTAAGTGCACAACAACTGATTGGTAACCTTATCTACTTGTGATGTGATCTAGCAACTTGGAAATACAATGCGTTTTGCTGCCCCCTATGGCTGCCCAACATCAGTACTCGCATTCAAGTGAATATAAAAATCAATAAGCAATACTGTTAAATGGAATAAAAATGCTGCCAATGTTGCCTTATGTTTCGCCAGCAGAATACAGATTTTGGTATTGGAGTTAATTGCAGAAGCTTGAGGGGCTGATCGTCATCATGAAGTGCTTACCTCAGGACTGTCTGAGAGGGTTTGGACTGCTATGCTTTGCCCAAACGGTACTTTCTATGGTGGTCCCTAACTCTACTCACCTGGAGGCCATACTGGAGAAGTATATGGACAAGGAGGATGAGTGGGGGGTGTTCAAGCAGCGGGGGAAGAGAGCCATCACTGAGGGTGACATGCACCTCATCCTCGATTTGCACAACAAGCTGAGAGGTCAAGTTTATCCCCAAGCTTCCAATATGGAGTATATGGTAAGACAGCTAAACAGGATCTACGGTGGTCAGCATCACACGTTATATTTTGCTCATCCTGCAGTAAAATGAACCGCAGGTCATTAGAATAGGACTACTGTCTATACTGAGGCAGGTAGAGAGAATGAAGCTCGTTACTTATTTTGCACTTCATACTTCAGCTTAGCTAATGTGTGATACATGCTTAAGATCTCTAGGTTTGATCATGTGGAATATATTTAAACCCATTCAACCATCAGCGGTGTTCAGCAGAGCACATCTGCAGAGCCAGGGTCAACTCAGAGGTTTCACACCAAACTCTGGGAGCACAGAGTGTTCAGATGGATCAAAACCTAAAAACAAGTCTGACCAACAGCCGAGCAGTAAAGCCAGTGTGTTACCAGCCCTGGCCAAACCTCAAGCCTTGGCCACCTGCCAGCTCTCAGCTCCACTGATATTGTGCTCTCTGCCTCAACCATTTAAACTCACATCTTCAAATATTAGTCTTCATTTAAACGTTGTTTCGTTTGGCCACAAAGAAGGATGTGTCTTGAGTATGACTGTTGACAGGAGCATCATCTTTTGAAGGACGGTTGTTCAAATATAGGTTTCTGTAAATTATTCCTGGAAGTCATGTATAGTACTTTGCCAATTTGAAGGGTGGGTGAAATTATACAAAACTCTTACAAGAATGCCAATGATCCTGTCATTGTATTTATATAAATATCCTGTTATTTGGATTAGTTTAGCAGTTGTCCATGTACAATCTGGATGTTGTATTGCGGGCCTACACCGTGTCCATTACACTTTAGCATTTGAATGGCTCTCAAGCTCACTGTACTAACTCTAAGCTGTGCAGAGTACAACTACCCTTAATGTAATGTACAACACATGGAAGAAATTAGGACTGTATAGGGCAACAACGAGTATTAGTGCAGTTAAACAGCAGAACAGCAGCGCACCTATTATTCTAATGGACAATTTAACAAAAATTCCTCATAATATCTACATAGGCCTCTGTCAAGAACAAGTGGTGCACAGATAGTTTATCGTTTTTAATGTCAATTGACTCCCGAGGAAGATCTGTATCAAGTGCAGATTGGAGAACTTTAGTGCAGTTTACTGTAAATGGTCAGCAGGATTGCAAATGTTATCATGACCCCAACAACTTTCTAGGAAGAATGTTGGGATTAGTATTTGCAGTCTTTTTCATGTGTCGTAGGGTGGTCCGCTGGGCTTAGCCGAAGCAACCAAGGGATCTGGTCCAGTGCTCTTTCAGCCAAGAACTCTTATTGTCTTTCGCGTCAACTATAAAACATGTTTTAAAACAAAACATTTGTTTCTGAAAAGATTTGCATTTCAAGTTTTTAATTACTTCAAGTAAGATTGCTTTCAGTGTCAGTACCACTCATTGGATGTTTGCCTGGCTACCTAAACCAAAATGTCAAGCATATCAAACTGCGTGAACACTCTTTTATTTTACATTTTGTTGTAATTTAATATTTTACATACTTCCTAAAATCATAAAATCTCAGACATTGTGGTGAACTACAGTTTAATGCTTTTAACAAAGTCATCTGTGCAAAACTGATGGGCCTGCAGGTATGTGTTTAGCTTACCAGAATACATGTAACTCTTGCATTTGAAAGGTTTGGGACATGGAGCTGGAGAGAAGTGCAGAACACTGGGCACACGCCTGCATCTGGGAGCATGGACCGCAACACATGCTGACCCAGATTGGACAGAACCTGGGGGCCCACTGGGGGAGGTCTGTACCAGTGGACTGTTGTCATTACACACTAGTACTGGAAGTCCATTTCCTAACACGATAACGTCCGGTTCTTATTGTTTTAGGTGCTTTAACGGGCTGAATGGCTGTTCATGAGTTCTAAACTCAAGTTGCAAATATGTTTGATGAGACAGGTGGGTATTCCCTCATAATCACAGATTTTTTTTTCTGCGCATTTCAGAGACCGACCACCGACATTCCATGTCCAGGCATGGTATGATGAGGTGCGAGACTACAGCTATCCGTACCCACAGGAGTGTAACCCACACTGTCCTTTCAGATGCTCTGGTTCAGTTTGCACTCATTACACACAGGTACGTTCTCTATGACAGTGGTTCTTAAACCTGACTGGTGAACATTTTTGAACTAGCTCATCTGATTTACCTAATTAAGGGAGTGATAATAAAAATCCGATGTGCTAGCTCTGGAAAGGTTCAACAACAAGGACCCCGAGGGGAGGTTTACGAACCTCTGCTCTATGACAATATCATGACAGCTGACTTAAGAGAGGTCTGAGAGGACAATTACTGAAGGTAGCCTCCATGTTTGTATTTGCAGATGGTTTGGGCAACAAGCAGTCGTATTGGATGTGCTATCAATGTCTGCTACAACATGAATGTGTGGGGCATGATTTGGACCAAAGCTGTCTACTTGGTTTGCAACTACTCACCACCGTAAGTTGGGAGGTTTTCAAATCATCTGTGTCTTAGAGATACATCTTAACTTATAGGAAAGGGGGGAGTAGGACAAGAGTTTGATTTTTATTTATGATGTCATTTTTGTTCAGGGGAAACTGGTGGGGACATGCCCCCTACAAACATGGCAGGCCATGCTCTGCCTGCCCACCCAGTTATGGTGGAGGCTGTAGGGACAATCTCTGCTATAAAGGTAGGCAGGTTTTACAGGGATTTTCAAAACATACTCATACAACAATTTTTGGGTCAAATGAGCTTCTTACATGTGATGCGTCTCATGTTCTTCAGAGAACGGAGTAGAGCGACGTCCTGCCCCCGAGCTAGAGGAGACAAATTACATTGAGCCGGAGCCAGAGCCAAGGTCTAGAATGCAACCCCCAACACCATACCCCTATGAAAATGTGGACAGGAATGAGGTGGTCAGCACAGTCCAAATGTGTAAGAATTATTCACTGATAAACAATTCTGCAACATGAAATGTCTTCCAAATATTTTGGTATCATTGCCAGGTCTAAATCAAATTTGTTTGGGTTGTCACAGGTCAACAGATGGACTGTGAGACCAAGCTGCGAGATCGTTGTAAAGGAACCACTTGTAATAGGTAGGACTAAGGGGCTGTTGTCCGTAACCCATCCTCGCGCATTCTGTGAACGGGCCCAGACTGAACTCTTCCTCATTACAGGTATGAGTGTCCTCCCGGATGCTTGACCAGCCCAGGAAAAGTCATAGGGACTGGATATTATGACATGGTACTGCAAGAAAATTATATTGATATCTTGGTTGTATGTGTTCTGACTACACAAGTTATGAGATGCTTGATATAATCTGATGATACACATGCAGTCATCGTGATTAGGTGTTCTTATAATTGATTTCAGTTGCTTAAACCTACTGTCTATGTAGAGTACTGAAACGTGTTTCTTTTTTAGCAATCAAGTGTTTGCGGAGCTGGTTTACATGCTGGAATAATTGACGATGATGGAGGCTGGCTGGATGTTACAAGACAAGGAAGGAAACCCAATTTCTCAAAGTCATACAAAAATGGAATTCAGTCTCTTGGGTGAGTTCAAATTTGACTCAGGCTTTGTCACTTATTCCCTATGTAATGCACTGCTTTTATTGTTTTGTGTTGAATGTGTTTGTTTGTCATACAACCAAAGCAAAACTTTTTTTTTAAATTATTCACATTTACAGGATGAACAGGAGTGCGAATGCCTTCAAAGTATTCTCTGTACCAGGTATGTGTGACCTAGTATCACCTTGTTTGAAAAAAGCATGCATTATTTTAACAACTTTGTGGGTTCTTTGTTTCTTAGTGAAAGCAGTTACATGCGAGACCACTGTTGCACAGTTCTGTCCCTACAAAAAACCAGCACGGCACTGTCCCAGGTAAAGAATTAGTTAATTTTCTAATAAACAAAACGTGATTCTCTCCTACTGTGACGTACATTGACTTGTGCAGGTATTGTGTATCGTTGTTATTTTTCTTCTTCAGGTTGTACTGCCCACGCAATTGTTTGCACGAGACCCGTGCCAGAGTCATTGGGACAGAATATTATTTGGATGTAAGTCTTTGGCCTCGAAAGACAATTTGCAGTCCAGGAATTGGCCTTCTTGCTACGTTAACTTGTCGTCTTTCTTCTAGAAATCGAGTATATGTCGAGCAGCCATCCATGCTGGTGTCATTAAGAACCACTCAGGAGGTTACCTGGATGTGCAGCCTGTGGACAGTAGGAGAACGTACAGCGGTAGCTATCAGAACGCAATCTCCTCAGAAAGGTAAGGGATTTGGAGATGGTAATACAGCCCAGTTGTCAGCTGGGCTCTCAATTGTGGCTCTCTGTCATTGTGGCAGCAGTTTTTCCTGGACAGTATATTTAGAGATAAAAAAACATGTTGTGATTAATCCATCATGGTGGTATAGGCTAGTATCAGTGTCAAACACCGTGCTCGGATTGAACCCTTCTTAGCTGAACAGTGTTTTTTCTTTCTGCCAGCCTACAGAATCCCTCTGGTGGCAAAGCATTCAGAGTATTTGCAGTCATCTGAATCCACTGCAATGGAGAGGAGCACTTGTCATTTAACGCCCAGTCATTTTACAGCCAGTAATTACATTACATACGGTTTTCTTCTCTTGCTAAGCTGTACCTCAGCTTCTCAAGGCGGTTCAATGTACTGATACAAAAATGTTACTGATACACTGTTAAAATTGAGATCTTTAAGACTGTATATTGGATGTATATAACATGTAAATAGATTGAATATAAAAAGCAATCTCTCATGGGTATTTGTATCGATCAGGAAAATATGTAATGTGCATGCTGGTAAAGCCTTTAATTCGATTTTATATCTTTAAATTTTTTTGTCTTTTGTATACATATTTGTGTATTTTATACATTTTGTTGACTGATGTTCATGTTGTATTTTATACATTTTGTTGACTGATGTTCATGTTGTATTTCATAATACCCTTCTTAGATTTTTATAGTTCAAGCCTGGCTGGCCAGGAGTGCTTCAGAAATGCTGATAGCACAAACCATATGGAGACAGTCAAAATATGCATTATTTATTTACATTCATGTAGAAGCCATTTTTATCAATGGCCATTTCTGAAAGGAAACCTAGATCATTCATATCATGTATATACATTATTATGTTTAAAAAAACGTTAACAGTTCTCCATTGACAGCTACGGTTCATAATATATCACAGGTAAGGTATGTCATTTATAAAGCATTACAGTACCTCACATTATGAGAAAACCTTTGTCCTATCACCATTAAAGTACTGGCAAATACTGGTATTATGTCTGAATAAGAAAGAGTGCTGTCTTACTGTCTAGATTCAACATTTGTTAGATTCACAGGGTATTTATTGGTTGATTTTAAAAAAAATGCATTATACAACTATTACAGATTTTCATCATTCCTCAAAATGCAGGCCCTCATATTCGACATGAACAACAGAAACAACATTTATAGAAAGTCAATATCCTTTTCAAGCAGGAGCAGTAAAGAATGAAAGCTGAGCAAGCCCTTATGTTAAACTACTCAGGCCTACTGGCTGAGAGCTAGGTACAGCAGACAAAGACTGACTGTGTGTGTTGATCTCAATCTCACTTCCCTGGATGCAGTTACCCCATGCCTGCCACAGATGTGGTAAAGCCAAGCTGAAAGGTCTCTGTCAGTCACCCTTACCCGCATGCACATTTTCCTCTGTGGGGTGCTTTTTGCAAGGCTCGACATTTAGAAGCATGTTGAACTTCACTACATTTTACACTAAGAGTAGTGTGCCTTTAAACTTTAAGCTAATGGTGTCGCTGTTTTACAGTTCAGAAGTGATATGTACCGTATTCTGTTAATCCAAAAGCTCTTGTTAGACTACTTGGTCAATATGCAAAGCGAGATACTAGTGTTTCTCGATGTGGATAATACAAACTTCAATATTGACTAAAATCAGGGGATTTTAACAAGATAGACAGATTACTCATCAACAATAAAAGCATGTCTTTAATCTAACCTTCATTGCAGGAGGCAAGCTATGGCTAGAACACAGTATACACTGTACTGTAGCAGGTAGCCATTACACACAACCCACGCTATCATCACCATTCTTCTGAGCGACCAATGGGGCTGGACTTAGACATACTTTCCAGGAAGGGGACCAGGGCAGAAAGAGGTGCTGATGGCCTCATTGGGTTGTGCACTGCTCTTCAGAGAGAAGAGGCATGCATCAGAATGCTGTCAAAAGTCACATGGCAGTGTTGCAGAGGAGTACACTGGCAAATATGCCAACTTTACACTGCTGGAGTGTTACACAAGTTGAAGAGACCCCACTTTCACAGACCCACACAAACATCAATACATTATCATCTCAGAGGTTCTGTTTGGTGAAATTCAATACATTGAAATCTATCTTTTTTGGGAGTTTTTGCAAATTCTATACCTGCTTTTGTATTAAACTGTAATCTATTGTAATATTGATACACCATAATATATTTGTCTTAATGTCTTCCTGTACTTTTTCATGCTTGTCTAATGTCTGGTAGCTTTGAGCAGAATACATCACCATGAAATGAAGTGTTACAGGATGAATTTCTTACATTTGACACAGTGTTCTGTATAATCATGATAGATTACAAATAATATTCTTACTTGATCCTTGTGGACTATTTTGACAGGAAATGTATAAATACAACACATCTTTGTAATGCCTAAACCTTTAAAGATATGATTTAAGCCACTAGTCATTGTAAGATGACTTTTAAATGATTTTGATTGGTAATGATGGTTTATTGTACAGCGCAGCTATGTAAAATATAGTCAGTAATTATAAGTATGTTTGAAATGTCAAGGCAGCTCACCGCTGTAGAAACATTAGCCGGTTTGTAGAGGTGAGTGGTTTCTAAATATGACTTGTACAATCATTCTCCTGCTTTATAGCTTGTTTCTGAGGTCGACTTCTGGGTGGACATATATGATTTACTGTACATGGGCCAACAATCACTAACTCCAGAAAAAGAAGTGTAGTTAGTGGTGGTGTGTGCCTCTGTCCTCTCTCACTGACAAAGTTAATTATTAGTATACTATAGTTTCCAGCTGTGTTTACTTGGAAAAGAATAATCGTCTTTGCATTGCTGGTTTCTTAATGATAATGTGATATTTATAGCAGTGAAAATGTAAACTCATTCTCACATGCAATAGTTTCTCAATTCTGTGAAATGTCACAGAATTCCCCTTACATGTTAGGGATCAATAGTAGTCTGGAAATTACCTAAAATTCTGCCTTCTGTCAAACAATTTCAATTCAAATACAAGAATAATGTTGGAGTTACGGAGCGATTTAGGATTGACATAAACCCCGTTGTCCAGGGTCAGTCTGGGTCGATGCTTCAGGTACACATATATCACTGTTGCATTGGTTAAATTCATGCTGATTGCTATTGAAACACACTTTCTCCTCTGAGGTTCACACTTAGTCTCTTCTGTCAAATGACCAAAATACATAAAATAAGAATTTACCCCGAAGCCACACTTCAGAACTTCAGAAGCAGCCAAACACGCAGCCTGGTGATACAGTGGTATAATTATTGATGGGTAAACTTGCAAATATTAGCAGACACACTCAAGGGTTACGTGAATGAAACCTAACATAAGTAACAAACCTAACAATCAAAAAACAAACTAATTTGAATTCTTAATTTTTTAACCACATGAGAATATCAGTTATGAAATGCGTTTCTCATGCAGCCCTACACAAGGGATAAAACATGTGCAGCCTTCCACTCAAACCTCATCACACCCTCCTTCACAGTAGAGATTTTGGCAGGACTCCCTCTTACTCGCTCTGTTGGTTGGTATCCCACACACAGACTTCCACTGCCAGTGTGGCTGCAGTCCCCCACAGCCTCACACTCCAGTCAACTCTTTACGGACTCTTTTCATGCTCCTACTGTTTGTCCCTAAATAACTCAGTGAACATTTTCCGCAACTCCAAAAATAGTTGTCGGATGTCTTGGCACACTTTACTGGTGCCCTGCTGTCGCTGACCGGAGCAGAGCACAAATCCCAAAATTATTAAACAATTTGTATTTGAACATTCATTAATTTAATGTATTTCTTTAATGTATGTCCTGTGTTTGTAAAATTTGTGACAATTCCTGGCAGAAAGTGGCATAAAAATATATTGCGCCCCCAAACAGAATGTGAAATAAAAAACAAAGCATCCCCTGGCAGAATGTGTAATAGAAACACTGCAACCCCTGTCAAAAGGTGGAATAAAGAACACTGCAAACCTTAGCAGAATGTGAAATATAAACATCGCTCTGGCCAAACACTATGGCACACTCGCAAAGGTGGGTAATCTGGCCAAACACTATGGCACACCGCAAGGAGTCAGAATTAGAGTCCCTCTGTGATGATTTCTTGATAGTAATTTTTTTTTTGCTATTTATTTAGACATTCTGAAAGGTATGTTTGTAGATGTTCTACAGATTATCTATTGACTATCAGATGCATTATGTATCTACTAACCTTAATCACCTTAACCATTATCATAACACAATCCCTAACCTTAACCCTTACCCAAAACCTTAATCAAATCTTAACCCTAACCTGCAAAAAATTGCTTATCAACAGATTGATGAAAATGTTTTGATAGTATTGCTTTCTATAGAACATATACGGATGGAAATTTGGATAATTGCTGATTGGACTGGTTGGGTAAGCGCAAGAATACAGTGGGCAAATCAACATTTTGAGAATCTGTAATTTGCTCTAAAAATCTGATTGGTTACTCATGATCCAACTGTTGCTTATCCTGTTTTGGACAGCATTCCTCATTTTGACATCACCTACCACTGCAATGAAAGTCTCGTCCTGAAATGTGTAGTGAATAATAGTGCAGGAGATATTATTTGAATCATCAGGCAATGATACATGTTCACATGTACTGTACTAAGTACTATAGTATATTAATAAATCAACCAATTAAATTCTGAGTATTTTATATAGCCTTTCAAACCAGAGGTGGTCACCAAGTGCTTCTATAGATACCTGGGCTAAACCCCCAAAAAGCGCTCAATAAAACACTGTGGCTAGTGAAAAAAAATGTGTCCAGTCCTCTTCTGGCTGTGGTGGGTGGAGATTATAAGTATAAATGACAAATTCTTTATCAATATTTGTTGGGTTTTCATAATCAACTGTGTAGAAGTAAACCGGGGTCATGACGGGGCATGATGTATATAGCCCCAGACGCCCAGGCCTAACAATGCCACTTGTTAAGAGGTAGAGAAAAATAGCTACGCAACCAGATGGGCTTTGGACTGTGACAGCAGGAGTTGTATGGCACATTCAAATTCGCAACAGAACCAGATAGATTTTGTGAAGGTAGGCTACAGCCAGGAATGGTTGGGCTAGGTGTTCTTGGAGCATGGTCCTAGGGAGTTAATTAAAGGCAGAGAGGTACTTATGAGGATTTGAGAAAGAAGGTATATCGGATAAGACAGCAAAAATGACATAAGGCAGGACAGACCAGGCCCGGATCCACAGGCCAGGCATTGTCCCCCAGTTTTGTTACCACATTATCTCTGCAAATGGTATATGAATTGGATATAATCTATTATAGCATTAGCCTTGACAGGGCATATATTGCAGGATATACAGAAAGATACGGAAATATTTGGACAATGACACAATTTTCATCATTTTGGCTATGTATGCCACCACAATGGATCTGAAATGAAATAACCAAGATGCAGTTGAAGCCCAGACTTCCAGCTTTAATTCAAAGGGTTTAACAAAAATATAATATTAAACGTTTAGGAAATGCAGTCATTTTCATACAGAGTCCCCTTATTTCAGGGGCTCAAATATTATTGGATTAATAATAAAAGGCCACTCGAAAATGTGCAGTTTCACTGTATTGGGGCGGTCCAGGGGGGTCCGAGAGCATGTCAGTATCTGGTGTGACCACCGTTTGCCTCACACAGTTCAACATATATCCTTTGCATAGAGTTGATCAGGTTGTTGATTGTGGCCTGTGGAATGTTGGTCCACTCCTCTTCAATAGCTGTGCGAAGTTGCTGGATTTTGGCAGGACCTGGAACACAGTGTCGTATATGCTGATCCAGAGCATCCGAAACATGTTCACTGGGTGTCATGTCTGGTGAATATGCTGGTCATGCAAGAACTGGAATGTTTTCAGATTCCAGGAATTGTTCCAGATCCTTGCAACATGGGGACATGCAT
Organism: Esox niger; assembly: GCA_016801105.1. Taxonomy (NCBI): domain Eukaryota; kingdom Metazoa; phylum Chordata; class Actinopteri; order Esociformes; family Esocidae; genus Esox; species Esox niger. Next base: position 13,805 of record JACXGJ010003691.1, on the reverse strand, counting down.
TATCATAATTATAAGCATGCAGTTGAGCTTCCCTGAGACGGTCCCTGACAGTTTGTGCAGGAATTCTTTGGCTATGCAAATCGACTGTTGCAGCAGCTGTCCGGGTGGCTGGACACAGACAATCTTGGAGGTGAGAATACTGGATGTGGAGGTCCTGGGCTGGTGTAGTTACACATGGTCTTTGGTTGTGAGGCCAGTTGGATGTACTGCCAAATTCTCTGAAACGCCTTTGGAGATGGCCTTTGGATGAGAAATGAACATTCAATTCACAGGCACCAGCTCTGGTGGACATTCCTGCAGTCAGCATGCCAATAGCACGCTCCCTCAAAACTTGCAAAATCTATGGCATTATGCTGCATGATGGAACTGCACATTTTCGAGTGGTCTTGTATTGTGGCCAGCCTAAAGCACTCCTGTACCATACTCATGCTGTCTGATCAGCATCTTGATATGCCACACCTGTGAGGTGCATGGATTATCTCGGCAAAGGAGAAGTGTTCACTAATACAGATATTGACAGATTTGTGAACAATAATTGAAAGAAATAGACCATTTGTGTACATAGAGAATGTCTTAGATCTTTGAGTTCATCTCATGATATATTGGGGCAAAAACAAAAGTGTTGCATTATAATTTTGATCAGTGTATGAAGACACAATCATATTCCAATCTCTACAGCAACACTGTAGTGATTAATGGTGTCAAAGGTGACCCAAGGTCAAGTAGCACAGGAACAGATGCAGAGCATGGGTCTAATGTTAAAGTTATTTACCACTACCATGGAGTGTATACTTTGTACTAGGATTTTGTAAAACCAAGACTGGATTGTGTCATGTGTATGTAATTAGTTTTCATGGAAGCAACCAGTTCCTGGGAAATAACTTTGTATTAAACAGGTAGAAGTGTCCAAACTTTTGACTGGCACAGTTCATCTGAAGGATATTGAGACATTTATTATGTTTACCATAGAAGGACAGAGCACATGTCGCATCTTTGGTAGTTCAGTTGTAAGAGGTTTCTCTCAGACAGCTGGACAGAATAGGCATTACTATTTTAATGAGTGTGTCAAGGGATACAGGATAAAAAACATGCAGCACTGTGTCAGTCAGCCTCTCAATGAGTTTAATTGTTTACAGTTCACTTTTGAGCTGCCCAACTTGCTTTCTGACCAGAGGACTGCATTGTGAATATGTGAATTGTTGCAGTGTGCATGCAATTTAATGTTTAATCTGCACTGCAAGGTCAAAGATATACAAGTTATTCTACAAACTCTATCACATTTGCTTTTTCAGTCCAGTACAGTAGATACAAAAATACCACTGTAGTGACACAAGAGGTTGTCCAAGCCTCTATATTGATTTAGTTTTTTGGGGTTTGGAGTGCAGAGTGTAAACAACAAGAAAAGCTACAAATAGAATTTATCTACTTAAGAACATAGTCACCAAGGGGCTGGGCATCAGTCCCCACGTCATCTCTGACCTTTTCCTGTTTGCAGAGGGGATTTGATTTCAGCTCTTTTTTCAGCATTCACACTTAAACCATTGTAGATTCGTCAAGTATAAGAAGCATAAAATACTAGATTTCTGTCTGGATGAGATGGGGGTGTAGGTCCAACATCGAGCTGCCAAGCCATAATAGAATGGCTAACAACCAGAGCCAATCATCAGCTCCGACCCTCACCTGTTTTTTTTTGTTATGATTGTCAGCCTACATAAGAAGCCCAGCTGGCAAATAGACTTGAGTTTATGTACTTTAATTTAACAAGTTGAGCTCCTGTACATAGCAGCCGCAGTGGATAATTGCATACGAACTCTTACCTTTAGATGAACACGTGTTATTCTATGTTATATTGGACCTAGTCCCTTGTGGGAAGTGGCATAAAATATTTATTTATTCATATTAAAATGAGAGGCTACAATTAGATCCTGTCACAGCAAATACTAAACATAGCTAAATAGGTACTGCGTGTACCAAACAACATATTGTATTTTCCATTTAAATACTGAAAATAACTTTAGGATTTAAATTAACTTATCAAAAGACACCTATTTCCACCAGGCTAGAAGCAGTAGAAATGGTCAGTTTGAAATGTGTCTGAAATGGCCATGTAAACTAACAATGACAATGCTGCCCTCTGCAGTATAAAAGGGCTCTGAAATTAACCAACTGTTGTCTGCTAATGGTGTATAATGACTGGTACTCAAAAAATAACAAGAACAGCTGAATGTAAACATCTGGAGTTAAAATGTCTACACTCAGCTAGACGCACTACCATTCAGCATTTCCTGCATTACTTTAATATTTCATATTTAAGATGTTATTACACCTCATTTTAGCGGCATCCCACTTTCCCAGGATGCCTTTCTCGAGCCGAGGATGGCAGGCTGGGCCTGAGGTGCCATAGAAATAGTAAGGAAGCGGATACATGATGGGGCAACAGAACAAACAAACCTACTGTTAGATGAAGACATGAGACAACATACCAAACCATTTTGCTGACGTGGGTTCCTTTCAACAACTGCTCTCAAGCAGAAAAGTGCACAAAATAATCAAGATGGAGAAGAGAAGATACAAGCAATTTGTTTTTGTGAAAAATGTTTTATGACTTGGCTTTGAGTAATGATAATAACACACACTTGACTTGGGATTATGCTGCAATCACAAGCAATGAATTTAGTACCCTGTAAAAAAAAAAAAATTACCATCTGTTTGTGTAATAATGTAATAATTTTTACCATTTACCATCTGTTTCTGTAATAATGTAAGTTATTATAGACTTACATTTTAAACATACAGTTTCCAAGGTCAACATGTATAGAACACAGTGAACCATGTTCTTCAGTTCCCTAAGACAGTGTTTAAGATGTTAGTGACACCCCCCCAAAGTGAACAGAATAAGAGTTCATATGAGCAATCAGCATTGATTTATGATCTGTCATTCACCTCACTCAGAGATGCTGGGAAGGACATATTTTGGAAAGATGGGAACAGCTTGTCGTATGAGTCACTGGGAGCCCTCTCATACTGAGCTCCATTGCAGTCTAATCAACTATATTCTTCTGTCCGCTGTCTGCTCCATTTGTACAGTTGCCATGGTGCATGTCTCTGTTAAAGGATGACCTGTCATGGCTCAGAGTTTTGATCCAGTGACCACACCAATCAATCCTGCCAATTGCCCATCTGGCTGCCATGGTAGTAACCTTGTGATTCGCTAAGAAGTCAGATGACATTGAATTCAGCTCATTCTCTTCTAGAACATGGAAAGCAATACAGCTAACCCTTTGCAGGCCAAAATACTGGTACAACACAGGTAAAAGCTGTTAGGCAATGTGTTCCTCAGATATAGTCCAGTAGGGTAAGATCCAAACAGAAGTCTAGTGTTGGATTGGTAGAATGCATACAAATATTGGGCTATGCAAGACATGGGAATGTATTTATTATTTATTTATTATAATAAAGTTCAATGCATAAGTTGCTTAATATTAAGCCTTAAAGGTAAGTGGAAATGCACCCATATAAAAAAAATTGTGCTGGCCGATTCCAGGTTTTCTTTGATGTATTCATTTACTTTTTAATGTATATATTTTGTGCTGTTACAGTCAAAAGTGTATCTCATAAGCACTGGATGAATACAACACATTACAAAAATGTGTAAAAGCACATTATAAGGCTTAAAAGATACAATAAAAATGATCAGGCTAATGTTTCTAAACTATTATATAAATATTTTCACTGTAGCATGAATCCAAGTTTGAACTTAAAAAAGATCTAAATCAGAATTCATCGGACAGATAACATGTTTCTACTGTTAAAACTCATATATATGTATTATATACAGTGCTTTGCAAAATATTTTAAAATCCCCAATTTTTTATTGTATGGTGACATTGGTTATGACTGAAAATATTTGTAAGAAAAAATACAATTGTAAATATACAATAGATATAAATGTTTTATCTAGTTGTAAAACAAAATGGGTTCTCTATGGAAACAAAAAAGTGTTCCTCAGATACGACAGCCGAAGAACCTTTATGGTACCCACTTTACCCACCAAATACCCTCATTGGGCCAATGGGATTATTTTTCCTGGATTGTAGAGCATACAATATTTTCTTGAAGAACTACGCATTGAGCATCTCTTATGTCCTTTCCAATCAAAACAAACACGTTTCACTTTCGAGACCATAGAGTGCACAAAGAAGTGCCTGAAGCCATTTACATGCCAGGCTGGACAGTACTGTCATTGTCTAAAAGGGGCGTTGGGAGCTCTTGTGGGAGCGGAATTCCTGAGTTTTCATTTTGATTCCATGCTGTCCAAAAGCAACAGTTCAGTGGGATATTAATAATCTATGTATCCTCTATTACTATGAAAACATTCAAGCTCATGAGAGACAGAGCTATGGACTGTCAGTACTTTTAATAGTTTCAAGAGCATAAATGGCAAAAATTTCGAAGTCGAGAAGAAGTGGCGAAGAGAAAGAAAGTGGATAAAGTGCTTGTTTGAAAGGTCATAAATCTTGTCCATTCGTATATTATTCAATTGAAATGTATTGCTTCTGATACCAAATGAATGTGTAAAGTGATTACATGTTCAAATTGTAGTTAGTTGTGCTCAAAAGTTTGCATACCCTTAGAAATGGGTAATATATGTACCATTTGTTAAGAAAATATGAGTGAGCAGGCATAACATATGTATTTTATTTCTTGTGGAATTCACAATGAACTGTAAGTCTTAACAGAATGGTACAATCATAAAACAAAACATGGTAACAAAGAGAAAAATAAACTGACCCCTGTTAAAAAGTCTGCATACCAATCACAGCATGCAGTCATTTGTAATATACAGGATTATAAAAAGTCTACGCACCCCTTATAATGGCAGATTTTTGTGATGTAAAAATATTTGACTAAGATAAATCATGTCATAACTTTTTCCACCTTTAATGTGACCTATAACATGAACAATTCGATTGAAAAACTAACTGAAAACGAATTAACTAACTAACTAAAATACAAACCCCACAATAACCTGGTTGCATAAGTGTGCACTCCCTTAAACTAATACTTTTTTGAAGCACCTTTTGATATTATTACAGCACTCAGTCTTTTTGGGTAGGAGTCTATTAGCATGGCACATCTTGATGCGGCAATATTTGCCCTTCTTTTTTTGCAAAAGCACCCCAAATCTATCAGATTGTAAGGACATCTCCTGTGCACAGCCCTCTTCAGGACACCCCACAGACGTTCAATTGCAAAACGTTAATCTTCTTCTGGTGAAGCAATGCGTTTGTTGATTTGGATGTGAGCTTAGGGTCATTGTCGTGCTGAAATGTAAACTTCCTCTTCGTCTTCAGCGTTCTAACGGACGCCTGAAGGTTTTGTTCCAAAATTGCCTGGTATTTGGAACTGTTCATAATTCCCTCCACCCTGACAACCCCAGTTCTAGCTGAAAACAGCCCCAAGGCATGATGCTGCCACCAACATGCTTCACTGTAGGTATGGTGTTCTTTGGGTGATGTGCAGTGTTGTTTCTGTGCCAAACATACATTTTGAAATTATGGCCAAAAATTTCAGCCTTGGTTTAATCAGACAATAACACATTTCCCGATGTGCTTTTGTGATTACATTTTTGCAATCTTCACCCTGGCTGGGATATTTTTCTTTGTAAGAAAAGGCTTCCGTCTTGCCACCCTACCCCATTGCCCATTAATTTGATGAATACGGGAGATTGTTGTCACATGTAGCACACAGCCAGTACTTGCCAGAAATTCTTGCAGCTCCTTTAATGTTGCTGTAGGCCTCTTGGAAGCCTCCCTGACCAGTTTTCTTCATAATTTTTAAAGAGATGTCCTGTTCTTGGTAAGGTCTCTGTTGTACCATATTTTCTCAATTTGATGATGACTGTCTTCACTGTGTTCCATGGTGTATCAAATGCTTTGGAAATTATTTGTTACCCTTCTCCTGACTGATATCTTTCAACAATGAGATCCCTCTTATGCTTTGGAAGCTCTCTGCGGACCATGGCTTTTTCTCTGAGACACAAACTAAGAAAATGTCAGGAAAATCTGACTAGAACAGTTGAACTTTATGATTAATCGGTCACTTTCAATGATTGCAGGTGTGTAATGAATTCTATTTAACATGGGTTTTTCAGTTGAATTCTTCATATTATAGGTCACATTAAAAGTGGAAAAAGTTCTGACATAGTTTATCTTTATCTCATACTTCACAAAAAATATAATTTTTTTAACAGGGGTGTGTAGACTTTTTAAATTCACTGTAGTAAACTATGAGGCCCCAAATTCTGGCAGGTATATCCGCCCATTCGTCTTGGCAAAATACCTCCAGGTCATGGTTGTCTAGCATGAACCGCACAGCACAACCCAAAATCATTGCTCTGCAGGATGACAAGGTCCGAGGCACATTTTCCTTAATTATTTCTTACAAATTACCTCATACCTAAGCATTCCTTCTAAGCAATAAAATGTTTGCACTGACAAATTTACAATTGCACTGAATTAATGTCTTGATTACCAGCCAGAGAGCTGATTTGTTTTTCATTGACTTTAGCTAGTTAACCCTACTGACATTAAAAAGATCAAGAAAGACATATTTATATGTTGGAGATGATACAGTACTGCTTAACAGTATGTGTGCCCTATGTGCAATTCATTTTTTCTTAGTGTTTGCTATGAAATCTTCATTTATTTATCTGACATAACGGTTTAAAAGTTAACAATTACATTAGTTGGTTAAGCGGAAATAAATAAAAAACTAAATGAAAAAGTAATTAGTGAAGGTGCAAAAATTAAGAAACCCTAAGTTGTAATGGCTAAAGTAGGTAATTAGAATGGGTAAATCATAAAGTCTGAAATAAAACAATAAAAGGAGGGATCTTGAGGAAAGAGTTTGGGCAGGACTCTGAAAAATACAGACAAGAAACATGGTCAGTTTGATGTTACCCATACAGGTGAATGCAAAACAATTTGTTGAGAAGTATGGAGATCTCAGAGGACATCAAGAAAAGAGTAGTGAAAGCGCATCAGTCTGGTGAAGGCTATACAACCAAAAATATTTGAGCTCCATCTGTCCCTGTGAAGGAAAATATCTCCAAGAGCCGCAAGAAAAATAATACATCAGGTACATGTCAACCTAAGATTACATCTGGAGATTGCAACTCCCTTGCATCTCAGGTTACATCTGTTTCAAATATAAAAACACTGAATAAAAATGGCACTCATGGGAGGTTTGCTAGAAAGGAGTCCAGGACTCTCACCTTAACTTTGCCAGAGACTCCATGGACAAATCTAAAAGTTTCTGGATGTCCATTTTCTGCATTCACTGCACATCACCAAGGCAACTATGAATTTTGAGGTATACCAGGAGATTCTTGAACAGAACGTCAGGCCATCAGTTAAAAAAGTTACTGTGGCAAAAAAGGACTCTTCTAAAAGGACGACTCAAAGCATTCAAGGAAATCTACATGGATCTGGCTGGAGCAACCCACGGTTATCCTACTTGTCATGTTAAGCAACACCTCACCTTATGTTTCCATCTGCACTGTGGAGCCTATAGCACATGCACAAAAAACACACACATTAGCTCAATCATTCATCTAGCAAATGCTCAATCATACACACTCTCCAGGGACACAGTCTGTCTTACTCACACACCAACAATTAACCTAGACTTAAACAAAAACACCCTTTCCCCCACACTCATACACACATCTCCTTGTTGGATTTTTATAGGCGCCAATATGTTGATGTGATATCCATTCCATTCAAGGCAAAGTATTCACATAGGTTAATGCATATGTTTTTGCAAATGTGTGCCAGATTTGGTTGGTTTTTCTGTTGATAACTGGCTGCCTGTTAAGCAGAATTGTTTTTATATGTAAATATTTAAATTGGTCATCCTACAGTTGTTGAGTGACATTCGAATGAGTTGATGTCATTTTCGGGCTCTGCCAGTCTATTGCTTTGTTGTCCCTAATGTCTGTTGCTTGACCTTGTTCTATTGAACCACCATCTTTGAAATTTTCACGATGGAAGCAACCTGATGCACACTGTATCCCTCTGCCAGTACAGCTAGAATTGAACCCTTCTTTTCCTCACTCAAAGCTTTTTTCTTTTCAACTCTTTTGACATCCTGGATAGTTATTTTTGTATTCAAATTTCCTTTGAGGTACTACCTCCACATCCAGCTGGTCCTATTGCAAGAGGATGGTGATGACTGCAGAATTGGCTTTTATTATTTACTTTTCCTCATTAAATTAGATTTGGTTCAGATAATCACCTAATCAGTACCTCATTTAGTAAAATTAGGTGTGCCTGTACTGGAATTTAACAGACACTGGAATGGAATGGCTGCCATACATGTAGAGATGGTGATTTAAGGAAAGTTAGGAGTGGTCTCTTAATTTTTTCCAGAGCTCTATTATTATTTGACTAAATTGTTTAGTGGCCAAAACACAATTATTTTCTCTCATCTGCAAAATTATTCCTATTATGTACAATGAAAACAAGGCAAAACAGCCTGCTCCTGTGGATTTCAAGACATATTCTGTCAAAAAATAAAGTAATAACTGATCCAAATTGAATTCATTTAATCAAACGTTAAAATAAAATGGCATATTTTGTCATTATTTAAGGGAAATGCTGGTTAATTATACAGCCTGGACTAGAATGATAAATGTGCTCTTTTGAAAGCTTCAATGCAACTATTAATTGCAGAAAAGCATAGTGTAAAAAAAAAAAACACAAACCTCCCCCCACATTTTACCAACCATGCCATCTCAGTAAAGAGCCCATTGGAGTTTATTTTACACAATCCTGACATAAGGACAGGCCTGCTCTCAAAGCAGAAATTAATGTGATTGGTGGACTCAATGGAGAGAGCAGGACAAACCTGTTGAATGGTCTTAATAGACATTTAACAAAGGTGACGTATTATAACCTGACACTTGCCTAACTGTAACCTTAACCATTTTATACTGAAACAAAATTTGAGTAATTTCAGAGTGGAGCTGTAAGTAATTCCAAAGTATAAAGTCTTGTTTTCACTCATTTAATTAATCTGCATGCTCTGGATTCATATTTTGCTTCACATTAACCTTTCTGCTTTGCTTTGTGTTCTACGTGTAACCAAACAGGTTACACGTAGAACACAAAAGCAATTTAACATGAACAAAGTCAAAATACCAGTTTAAATAAATCATAATTTTAACTGGCATTTATTTTAAATTAATTATTTGAGATAATAATTACAATGTATTAATATGTTTTGCTGTAAAGGATTGCGATACCTATTTTCCCACAATGCAATGTGGGAATGTAAACAAAGGAAAACGACAGGAAAGGAGAGAAAAGTTCTAGCTAGGTGCTAACTAGCTGAGTACAATGTGCAACTTATTACAGCTGTTCTGCAAAGAATGTGCAAAGAGTTTGGATAGCTTTAGCTAGCTAACTAACGTTAACAATTGACAGTAGACTTATTTTTTTTATTTTTTTATCGTGTTGGGTCTGTAAATTCCTTCAGCTGGCTAGCTACCTAGCTAGCTACCTAGCTCGCTTGTAGGAAAGCTAGCTCCCTGGCCAACGTTAGCCAATAGCTTGCTGTCAAAACCAAGCCAAGTTCTGCAGCTACTAGCTAGATAGCTACTTTGATTTCACAGCGAACGCAAAATTAATCGACCTTAAGTATTTCCTTGGAAAAGCGGTATACCAGAAGATGACAGGTAAAATCAAAAGTTGTCTAATCGAAGCATGATCTTTAGAATGTACCCTTACCTAGCTAGCTAACGTTAGCTCTTTGTTTCGTAGACCACCATAGCTGGCTAGCTAACTTCAGCATCCAAATACTTTTACCACAGATGAAAGGCGAAGTTAGCTGTAGTTTAGCTTTTTACTAGTAGCATGCTGTATTCTGTCTTCTTTACCTGACTCTCCAGGTTTTGAAAACAAATACATTGTGCTTTAGTTACCTAGATTATGAAGTCCTGAATCGTAAATAAAACTGCATTTTATTAAACATCTTGTCAGTTTCTGCTTTGTATTGAATAGATTTTTTATAATTGACTTTATAAATTGCAATTGTTTTGTGTGGCTGTTTTCAAGGATGATATCTGGTGAAGGACAACATATGTGGCTATCTGCACATCAATGAGGGTCCCCCCCTACATGTCCGAGGGACTTTGAAAATGAAGAAAATCAATCTAAAAACAATACGAAAGTCATTCAGCCTGAAAAGCAAAGAGGAAGAGGATGGTGTACCGCAACCAAATTTAGCTACCAATTTGTCAACAGATTCAACGTTTGGAAAATGTTACAGTAAAGAACTTGTTCGTAACAATTTTGATCATGAGGAGGAGAAAGGTTCCAAGAATCGCTCCAAGGGTGAGAGTCTTATGGGATCACTGAAAAGGAGGCTTTCAGCCAAACAGAAAAGTAAAATGAAAGAAAGTGCTACTTCTGTAACCTGTGAAGATGACACGTTCTCGTGCTCCTCAGCCCCGATTTTCTTTAATGATGTAAAGTCCCAACACCATCTAAGGTCTAGTAGTCATCATTATAGTCCCACACCATGGGCCCTCAGGGCAGCACATTCTGAAGAAACCTGCCTTAGGAGGGATGGGAAAGTGAAAGCTATGATCCACTCCTCAGACCCAAGGCCATCATTAAACGTAATTCGGAAAGAATTCCCTGATCCCCATAGGAATAAGCCTTTTGAAGATTCAGCCGAGAGTGCTGAGCCTCAGAATGGGGATATGCATCAAAATAATGATGATGAAAATGTGCCTGCAGTCGTTGGACTAGCATCTCAGGACTATATTCACTATGCTGTGCCTTCAGATGATGAACTTGACCCTGCAGAAGGCTTGGATAGTTCCTCTCCAATGGAAGAGGTGCTTGAGCCAGAAAACTTCCCACACTTCCCTCTTCATTCTGAGGAAGAGCCCATTGACCAGGAGGAGCTGATGTCACCAGACATATTCATGGACCCGTCAGTAAATAGACTGCTCTACAATGCAGCCAGTGTCTTGATTCAACACTCTATGGAGCCTCCTGTCTCCCCCTTGCTACCTCAGCTACCTGATAATCACATCCGTAGGAGCTTCCAAGTGTATGGTGGATCTTCTCACTCACGTGGGGCAGAAGGAGTCATGCAACATCTTAACTTTGACCCCAATTCAGCCCCTGGTGTTGGCAGGGTTTATGACGCTGTCCAGCATAGTGGGTCCATGATTGTAACCAGCCTTACAGTAGAGCTAAAGAAACTGGCTAAACAGGGTTGGTACTGGGGTCCTATAACACGTTGGGAAGCTGAGGAGAAACTTGCCAACCTGGCTGATGGGTCATTCTTGGTGCGAGACAGCTCAGACGAACGTTACCTTCTGAGCTTGAGTTTTCGTTCCCAAGGTAAGACCCTCCACACCAGGATCGAGCATTCTAATGGCAGTTTTAGTTTCTATGAACAGCCGGATGTGGAAGGTCACATATCGATTGTGGAACTCATTGAACATTCTATCAGAGATTCTGAGAGTGGAGCCTTCTGCTATTCACGATCCCGCACGCCAGGGACCGCAACGTATCCTGTCAGACTAACTAACCCCATCTCAAGGTTCATGCAGGTGCGCTCAATGCAGTACCTATGTCGGTTTGTTATCCGTCAGTACACACGAATCGACCTAATTCAGAAGTTGCCTTTGCCAAACAAGATGAAAGATTACTTGCAGGAAAAGCACTACTGATAGGGGTTATAAATTAAACTCGACAGGAATTTTTTGGGAATTTTTTTGATCAATTAGATCAATGATATTACAACATAGGCCTTGTTTTTACAATTTCGATGTCTTACAATTACCTTCAGTGAATTAGCTTATAATTTTTTTGATACTATGTCCCCTTATCTAGTGATGTGTCTGATTGTCATTGCAGTCAGTAACTGACATATCTAGTGAGCCATAGAGTTCTACTCTCCAGAATTATTTTGTTATATAAAGCACAAATACATTTAACTGTTACTACATTCAACCTTTGAGCATTCCCCCATGGGTCTTTTTTTCCTACAATATACCAGTTTGTTAGTACTGTTGCTGTTAGCTAGTATGATACCTGCCGAGTCTTTAGTTAATGTATTTTTTTCTTATTTTGCCTCAATGATGATGTCTCATTGCATGTGAATTACTTTTAGTATATGAAGAAAAATTGATTACCTGAACTAAAACTATGATTTGGGAGAGCTAATTGTTACTCACTGTATAACCACATAGGTATGATGGCTTCTTTGTATAGCCTAAACTTGACTTTCTGCCTGTCACTGTAAGTACAAGAAAAACATGCTTCAACTTGTTACTTTTCAGATCATGAATCACTACCTATGGTAGGATACTTGGAAAGGTTTGTCTCACCCAAATGTACTTCTGAAAGGCTGTAAACTGATTTATTGCACATTTTGAACACAGAGTTGACTGTTAATAAACTGTTAATAAAGGACTTGTTCACAGATAGGTTTACAATCTCTCTGTTTGTAATGGTCATCTTATATGATTTTTTTTTAAAAACTTTTGAAAGATAACTCTAAACTCAAAATAATGTTAGACTGGGTTTCAGTTGTGATATGGGAGAGTCCTACTTTTTTCCAGTATCTAAAATGTTAAACTGCTGGTCAGTGGAAGTATGGGTGCTTAACTCCCCCAATGTCTAATTTCAACCATACAATATGTGGCTCCTGCCCAGTTTAACCCCTGGTTATGGATATGTTACATTTGATAAAAACCGATCAAGGACTTGCCAGTGTTTAAACCTAAACGCCACACCATTCTTTGCCAGCTCCACCCTCTTTAGAATGGGTCTCTGGATGTATTTTCTTGGGCTGTATCACTGGATTGTATTGTAACATGAGTCTACTAGCTGCCCCAAGCATCAGACCAGAGTGACCCGCTGTTTTTATGTCGTGACTAAGGTATATTACAGGTACCTTTCAAAGAGCCAAATGTTTAAGGATAACCAAGATATGAATGATTGAGATTATTTTTAAGTAAAATGACAAAATTATGATTATTCTGAATGGAAGCAAAAGTGTTGGTGTTTAATTTGAGAGTAGCCTGCAATATTCTTTGTCATTTGAAAGATTTCACAATATCAATATTTCTTTGTTAGCTATGTTTTGGCGCTCAAGTGCTGGTTCTGAAAAACTGTCAATAGTTGGAAGAGCAATAGCATGTAATTCATATTCTTAATAATATAAAAGAGTCATTCATGTAAATAATATTAAAAATGGTTAGACTTTGTATATTAGATTATTTCAAATCAGTATAACAGCTCTCACTGTATGTCTAAATTGTCACCAAACCACCCAAAGGGTACACAGTCCCACTTTAATCACATGAAGAGAGTTCTTTGACTTGCACAATTACTTGTCACACTGATGTTAAAATCTTAAGACCTTGCCACCTGTCACCACTAAGCACAGCATGCCTTTTCCAGTGCAGCAGGTATCTCCTTCACATTACAGGGCGTATGCAGCACAGGTTCAGATAATATGGTAAAACGGCATGTATGCCCAGCCAGTGACAGATTCACAGAAGTATGAGTTCACTTTGAGCTTACTGTTGGCCAAGATCTACGTTCCAATTTTTTGGGGGGTATTTCAGTTGCTTTTCCATGCATTACAAACAGGTAAGAAAATAGGGAACTCCAAATACATTTTGGTAGACACATTTTGTTTTTATTATCACAATAAATGTGTGAAAAATGGGAGACCATGCCTTTTCTTATATTGGACCTCACCATTGGAATTCC
>JACXGJ010003690.1:0-51600 GCA_016801105.1 Esox niger | reverse complement strand
GTTTCTTGGCAATTTCTCACATGGAATAGCCTTCAGAGTTTCCAAAGACAGTTCTTTGTTTCTGTTTTTTTAGCCTGTAATTGAACCCACCATTACTGATGCACTAGATATTCAACTACTCTAAAGAAAGACATATTTATTTGTTGTTTAATCAGCACATCAGTATTCAGCTGTGCTAACATAATTGCAAAAGGTTTTTGTAATGATCACAGCCTTTTAAAATGATGAACTTGGTTTAGCAAACACAACGTGCCATTGGAACACAGGACTTTTTGCTGATGTTGGGCCTCTATACGCCGATACTTCATTAACAATCAGACGTTTACAGCTACAGTTGTCATTTACTACATTAACAATTTCGACACTGTACTTCGGATCAGTTTGATGTTTTAATGGACAACATATTTGCTTCTATCAAAAACAAGGACATTAATTATTGACCCCAAACATTTGGATGGTAGTATGTTTACCTTGCATGCCAACAAGTCCTGTTCAAGACGTTCCTTGATTCCATAGCAAAATTATGAAATAATTTGGTCAGTAAAGTCCATTTATTCAGCAAACATTACGAATAAGAATTTTTGCAAACATGCCAACAGTGATTTTTAAGAATATCCTAGACCCCATACTGTGGCTAAAATTAAACAATGTTTTGGTAAGTATGCTCCATTGAACCAATAACGTTTTCCCATACCAAACAGCCAAAGGAAAATATAATTTTTGTCAGTATGGCCCATTAAAAAATATGTAATGAACATTGATGATGGAAATATCAAACAGTAGAATGCTACAGATTAAACTACATGAGAATACTTAATGAGCAAAGCTATCTATTTATCTAAACATTAACTAAAAATGTAAACAGAGAACATGTACTTGACCTAATGTCCAAAACCCAAATCTAAGGTAGAGAGGAATAGAGAGGGAGTGATTTAAAGAAAAAGGCCATTCACCAATTGAATAAGTACCATTCAACAATCCAAAGGCCAGACCAGAGTTCTCTTCCCAATCAGAGTTTAGCAACTAAACTTTGTTAGATATCCTGAAGTAGGCCTGGTCAGACTGGCCTAAAAAACAAAGTTGTTACACTTGTGTGTAATTCACCCAGAAGGTGAATTTTGGAGGGGTCTATCCGTAACCAGTTTGTCACAACTGCTGATGGAAAATATTAACCAATAAATCATACATTAGTTTACGTCAGTTGTAACAGAATCAGACTTCCATCAGAGAACAGGCTTCACCAAGTGGGAGAGAGAGAGTTCCACCTCTGAAAAGTTGGAGGGATTAAATCCCATTTGTCTTGAGTGGGTCAAGTCTTGATAGGCTGAAGCCAGATGGACAAGTTCGGAAAGTAGATTGTTGAGTGCCTTGTGATTTTGACAGCTTCCTTTTTGCTCTGGTGTCATGTACTGTAGATCACTTTGGCCCACAGAGACCTATCACCAAGGTGACTAGTTCTCTTAACCTGGTCTTACTAGCTTCAGACAGGTATTTCACTAGTTGAACTGTGGAGAAATCAAAGAAACATAATCTAACATACAATATGAATGTGGCTAAAACAGGTTACAGTTATTTAAAGGCATACATCATTTGTCAATTAGAAAAGTTAAAGGGCAACCCAAATTTTGAATAGTATTAGTTCTTAGTTGATGTCTGTTTTAGCTATTACAATTTATTCCATCCTAATGCTCTACTTCAGTGGTACCAGGACCCCTGGGGGTATGAGGCCTCTTCACAATTGGTTCTTGCAAAGACTTGAGACCTTAGGCTTATGGGGTAAATCACACATGAGGGGTACATTACGGTTGCTGAGTGTAGGTAAAAGATTAAATATAATTAAAATGTGTTGCACTGATTATAAATGAATCAACTATGTTTTTTAGCAAAACAAATTGTTTAAATTGATTTATTGTAAATTAATAAATCCATAAAAACCTGCGCCAAACAAGTAGTTCAGCTATTTTTCAGCTATATTTTAATAATATGCGTCAGGTTTAAAGATTCCTTGACCAAATTGTTTAAAATAGATTTAAGATATACAGACGACTTAAATGTGTTTTATTGATTAATAATGAATCAATAAATACTTTTAAAAAAAAACACATGTTGAACAAGTAGGCCAACTTTTTTTCAAATAATATGCATCAATCAAGTACTCTTTTACAAGGCTCCCCTACATGTGGAAGGGAGCCTGAACTGAGGTACAAATGTGAATGTTGAATCTCAAATATAAAACTGATTTCACATTGATTCACATGTTGGTGGCAGTGCTCGAGTGACTCTCAACAAATGAAGCAGTATTTGTCAAAAAGGTAAATGTCATGTCAGAGGAAACATTCCGGTTGGAAATCCCACACTGGTGCCGTAGCACTATTATCTACATAACTATGCTCATCGGCTCTGAAAACTGTAAAATTGATCGAGTGCTGATTCATAGATTGAAAACATGGGAGGGGCTTATGATTGACATATACTGTGTGCTTCGTGGAATGAAAAGTACAGCCTTTGAATTGAAATATCATTCACAATCTGAAAATAATAGGAGATTTATTCTTAAAGGATGAAATAACCCTTACCTTAAGTTGTTCTTGAAGGCCCATATAGTCATTTTTAACAAGTCTTTATTCAATTTGTCCCAGTCTGGAATTACAATATTGGCATTGTCAAATTTCATTAATTAAAACTGACCTAAGCAACAAAAGCTATATTGCCAGCATGAGTCTACACCAAAACACTTAATGGTCATTAACTACGGCAAATAATAATGCATGAGTAAATCTGTATTCTGATTTGTATTATAATATACAGATTTATTTATTTTTTGACCATGTTGGAGATACATGTGAAGCTGCCCTTTGAATGTGACATATTGTGTTATGCAGTATCTCTCCAGAATAAAAGTGACATCAAGAAGCAAGTCAAGTGGCTACCAGTTCATGACTATATACAGATTATTCAATCTGCAGTTGGTAGCATTAACTGTACTGTATGTTAATGCTCAGTCTGCTTCTCTCTGCTTAGCCTGAGCAATGGGAGGTACGTTCTCAATGACGTTGAAGAATGAGACCCCCTACACATGGCACTATTCCTTCCTTGGTGAAAAGTGTGGCAAGATCAGGGTAAGTCAGAAAGTGATTGGTAATCAATCAGTTTGTTAATTTTAAAAGCATGCAAGGCAGCCATTGTTTTTGTCTTCAAATAATTATTTCTTAGTTGTTAATATCAGCTTTGCTTGCCAAAGTGAAGTGAAGTGAAGTGCTACAAACCAAAATGATCCACACCAAGTGTGGGCAAACACTCAGCATAAATGTGTTCCCCAATTGGAGGCATAGAGATGCCTAGAGGTATCTTTGTCCCGTCCTGACTATGGCCCCAGCCAAGAGCAGAGATGGCTAGGGGCATAGCCAGGACGTGACACATTCTCAAGTTTGCTTGCCAAAATGTTTTTTTGGGGGAGGAGGTAAAATATAATGCCTTAATATTGAGCAATATTAATACTTTAATGATTTGTCCTCCCAGATGGATAGTTGTGATATTGCGTAATTTACTGAGTATTTTAATTTACTCACTATTTTGTTTGTCAATTTGGATATTGTATATAGCTATATTACCTGGACATCTAAGAACATTGAACCATTTTGCCGAACTCCAGTCGCAGAGCCGGCCAAGAAGAGCAAATGGCTCTATCTGAGACAATGTCTTTGACTGACTGACTGACCCGACTCCTTGTTAAATAACGTAATGGGGAGAGACACGGACTGACTGACCCGACTCCTTGTTAAATGTAATGGGGAGAGACACGGACTGACTGACCCGACTCCTTGTTAAATAACGTAATGGGGAGAGACACGGACTGACTGACCCGACTCCTTGTTAAATGTAATGGGGAGAGACACGGACTGACTGACCCGACTCCTTGTTAAATAACGTAATGGGGAGAGACACGGACTGCCAAATAAGAGTTCCCTTGTTCGAAACTCGTTACAGCCAAAACAAATAATGCATTAGGATTTATTTTGGATAGACAAAGACTAAACTGACTACAACCTTCAGTAGCTACGTTATAGTAAGCATAAACTAAAACATTTACGGTTATATTGTGACTGTTTCTAGTGTATTTCCAAAATACGCATCGGTGCAGGCTAATACAGTCGTAATGAAAACCCCTTGGGCAGTAAAGAATAGAGGTTTCCACGATTCTCTCGTCTTTTCACCTGTTGGAAAAGTCTTTCACCTGGCCTTGAGCAGAAGGAAGCAGGTGTTCTTCCAGGATAACTTTGTACTTGGCTTGATTCATGCGTCCTTCAAAAAGACAAATCAGTCCGATTCCAGACTTGCTGAAGCATCCTCAGATAATCACCAATTATCCACCAAATTTCACAGTGGATGTGAGACCCTGTGGCTTGTAGGGCTCTCCAGGTCTCCATCATTAGATGACCAGGTGTTGGCCAAAGCTGAAAATTTGACTTGTCAGAAATTACCTTACTCCATTCCTCTACACTCCAATCCTCATGTTCTTTTGCAAACTTCAGCCTGGCTCTCCTTAGCTTCTCAAGGATGAAGGGCTATTTTCTAACTTTGCACGACTTCAGCCCTGCCCCTAAGTTCCAACCATCCTCGCAATGCATTTCACCCAAGCTGCTGTGTGACATTCTTTTTGTACATCACTTGATGTCATCCTACAGTTGTTGAGTGACATTAGAATGAGTTGACGGTCATCTTGGTCAGTGGACAGTGGTTTTCTCCCTCCCATCACACAGTGGTCTCTTCATTTTTCAAGCTGTATGAATGAAATTTATGGTCATACATTGATAATACATATAATACATATATTAGTATGTTTAAAAATTATATAGGCATATTCAAAATGTGTTTTCAAAATACATGTCAATATGTAATACCATGTGGATAGCCTCACACCTCATTACCCTTTGGTCTGCAGTCACCTGCCCTGGCCTCACACCTCATTACCCTTTGGTCTGCAGTCAGTTGCCCTGGCCTCACACCTCATTACACTTTAGTCTGCAGTCAGCTGCCCTGGCCTCACACCTCATTACACTTTAGTCTGCAGTCAGCTGCCCTGGCCTCACACCTCATTACACTTTAGTCTGCAGTCAGCTGCCCTGGCCTCACACCTCATTACCCTTTGGTCTGCAGTCAGCTGCCCTAGCCTCACACCTCATTACCCTTTAGTCTGCAGTCAGCTGCCCTGGCCTCACACCTCATTACCCTTTAGTCCGCAGTCAGTTGCCCTAGCCTCACACCTCATTACCCTTTAGTCTGCAGTCATCTGCCCTAGCCTCACACCTCATTACCCTTTGGTCTGCAGTCAGTTGCCCTAGCCTCACACCTCAAACATGCCCGTTCTCTCCTGACTTAAGCCTCGTCTGGATGATTTGGAGAGAATTGTGTAAAGCAGCAACATTTGTCTCATGAACTTAATGGAAGGATAACTGATAGGAAGGTATGAGAACATGGGGAAACCAACAAGGGGAAATGGTAACTTTAACCTGTTATGTCAAAAGAAAATAATTACTTGGCAGATAATGCTGATAGACATTGGACATGAAAAGTAACCGAATAAAGCTTGACACAATATATGAGAGTATTAACAATCTCTGTATGAAGGACACTAGGTAGGAAATTTGATCCTCCATTGCTGATGGGTCTCACAAACCCTGTCCATACCTCCTGACGGGAGTTTTCCATGTGACTGTCATAGACTTTATTAATAGACCCATGAAGTGTAGGTTAGAACATACCATATGTGAAGAAACCTGTCTTTACCTGATGATGCACAGGTATTTTAGATATATTCTCTTGTTAGAGGACTGGTACTTTGTTATCTTGTGCTATATGAGGTACCGTATCACAAGCAGTTGGTATCCACTATTGAAGGGCCCCACACAACCTGATAAGCTAGACACTACCAGGCCACTATGGTTTGGATATAGAATACATGTATGTGATTGGAAGACAGCCAGATATTGGAGGGGATGTGCTGGAGGATAATTGACTGTGTAGTGATTGGCTATGACCACTGATTGCTTCCTATGTGTACTGGCAAAAAAGAACTATGGAAGGTTAAAAACTGTTGCCACATGCTGAATAAAGATGTCTCTTTTAAAGTATGTCTGGTTAAATGCAAGAATTGTTCTTGTTTTCAGAAAAACCTGTTATTGCTGGATGCAAACACTTGCATAGCACTTAGCCACTGTAATAGATATTTTAAATTGGATACGGCAGTTAGATTAAAGAGATTCTAAGCTCTCTGCACATATATTACTTGCCAATAACAAAAAAAATTACGACACTTTGCAGTTTGTCACGTGTTTCGTTATCTGGCAAAAGTGTACTGGCAACGGTACACCAGAACAATAGCAGGTTTTAAGAGCAGAGATGTTTACTGCTTGCGTTCCAGAAAATATAGACTGAAACGTACACGAGATGGTCATATTCATTAACTAATGAGCGAGCTTACACGTGTCCAACAAGCCACAAGCAGTTGCCCAAGTGCAATGAGGGAAGGAAAGTTACCGTTAGTCTAACAAACTATTCCTGGACGGTACACGCAAATTACTCTGTTTATGTCCCCGACTGTAGTCCTTCAGGATGGATATGAACTCCCTCACAAATGAGGCAGCTAATCTCTGCAGTGACTTTACATCAGCAATTATATTTCAATGCAATGATTTTTGCTACAGGATGTTATTTTGTCAGTCCTATCATCTTGGATAATTCTACCAGATTGGTCTATGAAAACCTTAGTTAGGTCTCAAGTAAATTGGTTTAAAATGTGTGAAAGATTCAAATTTGTTCCTAGAGTAGAGAGAAACTTCTGTACCATATCCAGAGACTCTTGGTCAAACAAGGAAGCAGGCTAAAACTTTTGATTAAGGTTGCACCATGTACAGATCAGGAAAAATTAAGAGACCACTGCACCTTTTTTCTTTTACAAAAGTTTTGAGTGTGGAACAAAAGTATTCAATTTGCAGTGGTCTCTTAATTTTAACCCTTCTGTTCCTGACTCAAAACTTTCCTTTTTGTAACAGTGGTGTAGAGAAGAGGAAACAGACTTTTTTGGAAGAAAAAGGTGCAGTGGTCTCTGAATTTGTTCCGGTGCTTTATAACCGGATGTGTCCAGCTATCATCTTTTGGTCCAGTTTTTATCAGTTTGGTTTCTTTTGTTCCTGCCATCTTAGAGCTATTGTGATCCAAAAATTGGACGGCCTAAATTAAAATCAGAGTTTGGACCCTAGGAATGCAGAATAAGAAGATCCAAATAGGTTCTTGTGTTCAACACTAAAAATCATACGAACATACTGTACGTCCCAATAATTAAATCCTCTGTTCTTTTTCAGAATTCTGGCCAACTAAAAGCCAAGGAGACTAAAGAATATGTGGACTCTTGGTACCAATACTACACATTGAGTCTAAGATATGGAGATTATAAATATAATTCTTTTTCAGTAAGACCTCAGAATAATGGGACATACACAATTAGAGAAAGCTTTGATCGCTCAGTCATTGAACTGCACTATAGCAAGGTCAATGAGGTACCAACATGTCCCAACTATGGTAAGTAGTAGTGTTTCATATTTACAATGGAGAGCTTTTAGATTTTCTCATAAGTGACTGGCTACCTACACATAAGTTACCTCTGAAAAATGTGCTCAAACATTTCACACGATGCTTTCAAAACCTTACCTGACATCTAAAAAAGTTAAGGAATTTTGCGGGTGAGGTTGGTTACATACATTAAATGTGTTCCAATTTCTAGTGGCAAGCACCATTTTGGACACTGTGGCTTTGAAATTTCAACCCATTCTGTTCATAGCGAAAGGAACGAGGTGGAAGAGAATGGCCACGTCGCAAAAGCCCTGCAGAAATGCAAGCCTATCTGTTACTTTGCTGTGAGGTGCAGGAACACCCTGCCCCAGCATCAAGTGTCAAAGGCCTACAGTACCACAGAAATTCATAAAGCACCTACATTTTCTGAAGGCCCTTTAATGATTGAAGGAAAGTAATATATCCCATGCAAAAAAAGAAACCGCAAAGGAAAAACGAGCATTCATCTTTGTTGATAAATTTTACATAGAAGGGCAGCTTTTCAGTGAAAAGAATACTGGACCTTGACACTACCAATAACACTGTGTATAAAATGTTCTGCAGGATTCATAATAAATAGTATCAGCAATGTATGTGCAGATTGTTTGAGTGCAGGTGGACAGCCACTGAGCTGTTTGGCAGTCTTACTATACTGACTGGGTGGACTGGGTTGTCCACATCACACATCAGAATCAGTAGGACAATGTAAACATAATAGCTAGGAATAATCACACAAACCTGAATGAATGACCGGTCAATCAGGTAGGTCATTATCAGTCTTGCTCACTTATGTGAAGAAAAGTTAGCTACCCAACAAACGAGCAAGTAACAAGGAAATGTTAGCTGGCTGGTAATCTACCTCACACAAGGTCCTGGAGTGGCCAAAAATGTGTGGATGGAGCTGAAGGTTCGAGTTGCCAAACGTCATCCTCGAAACCTTAATGACTTGGAAAAGATCTGCAAGCAGGAGTGGGATAAAATCCCTCCTGAGATGTGTGCAAACCTGGTGGCCAACTACAAGAAACGTCTGACAAGAAACAAGATTTCCAACAGGGGTTTTGCCACCAATTACTAATGTTACTCATGTTTTCCAGAGGGGTTGAAAACCTATTTCCATCATTTCTTTGTCAGTAGGCAAACGTAGAAAATCAGCAGGGTTGTTCCCTCACTGTTGATATTCAATGAACATTAACATTTTAATTTCTCTATTACCAAACAACATAGAAATAGTATTTTCCAATGTGATGTAGTCGCTTCAGCGCGGTCATTTTTATTAATAAAATGTATTAAACTTATAAAGTAAAAAAATAGCATGCCCTGTTTTGAGGTTCTTGTTAATGACAATATCCACGTTAATTCAGTAACACGTTTTAGCCAGTAGATTTTAGGATTTAAATTTTTTTTTAACGAAAGGCAGTCCATGGCCATTATTTTAAGGAAATACTGTTAAAGGCTGCTCTGTGTTGTATATAAGTATATCATTTATGGCTAATTTATCTGCCAGCAGCTCTGTTTAAAATTCCTGCAGTCAGAATTCTAACTCTCTCAAACTTGAGACATCTGTGGCATTGTGTTGTGTCAGTTTATATTTTCATTCAGTGTTCTTTGTTTTCTTCACCTTCAAAACAATGTGCCCCTCCTAGAGTGTTTTTTTTCTGGACTTCACTTGTAGCTCTTTCTAATATCATTCTCTCTGTTACCCATAACAAAACAGCCAAGATCGAGGAGGATCGCATTAATCAGGAGATGCGGCATTCGGAAAAACTGCAGAGGGAGAAGAAGATTGAAGAGCAGATCAAAATAGAGAATGAGGAAGCCCGGAAGATGCTGTCAAACGCACGGTTGGAGCTGGGCCAAAGCCTTCATGTAACGAAGGAAGAGGGGCACCGCCAGCAAACACATGTTATACAGCAGGTAGTAGAGGACCATGCGGTTGCCATCGAGAGAGATGAGGTATACTATATTTTCAGCCAAATATAGTAGTTATGTCTTAATTACATTATCTTACAGTCAAATAGCAAATGCTATGGATTGCCTGTAGCAATTGCAGTTTTTCAGTATGTTTGCTTTTTCAAATTTACTATGAAATGGATTGGACAATATCTTTATGATTAAAATCAATATGCAATAATGTATTGACATACGATCTATTTTGACAATCTTTCATAAGAACTGACACATTCATTAACAATTTAGCAGACTTAATATCCCAATAGGAAGTGTATTGTTTGTTTTTAAATTGCTAGATGATTACCTTATCTGTCACATTGTCTTCTACTGTAGATGATGGAAATCAGAGACCAGTTTGAAAAACTTTTGTTGGATTATGAGGTTGAAAATGGCATCTTCTCTGATGCCCCATTTGAAGACAGGATGAAAATCCTCAGAAGACAGCTGACAGTCCAGTACTTTATAAAACAAGACATACCCTTATGGTCTTTGTTTACCTTTGAAGAAGTTATCAGCGAGTTATCTCTCACTGAAAGATTCACAATACTCAAGGCTGTAATAAAGGTACTAGTGAATGGCAACCCAGCTGATGTAAGAAAGGATACCAATCAAATGGAAAGGAACAAACATTTCCACCTTTGTCTACTAGAACAGTTGGCCGGTTTGAATCCAGATCTGGCTGCTAAAGTGCTATTGGTCTTTCTTGAGTCATTTTCATATGTATCACAGACCAGCAAAAATTATCTCAGTCAAATTATTTTTAATAATATCTGGACATCAACAGATATAATGCTTTTTCTTCGGGGGACTTCTGGCATGGACAAAAA
Organism: Esox niger; assembly: GCA_016801105.1. Taxonomy (NCBI): domain Eukaryota; kingdom Metazoa; phylum Chordata; class Actinopteri; order Esociformes; family Esocidae; genus Esox; species Esox niger. The sequence continues at coordinate 41,215 of JACXGJ010003690.1, read as the reverse complement.
GACTATGGACTCAATCCTTCAAACAGTGCAAACGTATAGATTAGATCCCCTCACTACACTCTCTGCCATTCAAAAGACAGACCCCAAAAATACTCTGAGAATGTATGCAGAAGAAGAAACTGATAAAGATATTCACAGCATTTTATGTGAAATGCAAAAAGCCAATTATCCACAAAAGTTTCTTTCTGTGATGGAGGTAATCTTAGAAAAAACAGCAAAAGAGCTTCAAAAATATGTAACAGGAGACTTGAAGACACTGACAGAGAAAGAGAAAAAAGAAAAGACTAAAGAAGTCCAGACAAATGCCAAATCTTTAGATTTTTCTCAGCCAGACATAACCACCCTCAATGAATTAATCATTGGAATATGTATCGCTGTCAGAGACTGCTCAACCATCAAGACTCAAAGTGGAGAGAATATTCAGGGATATTTTCCCAGGCTCACTCAGCTGGCCTCACTGTTTATGCTTCTTTTATCACAGTCTGCACCAGATAAAGGATGCCTCTTAGAAATTGGCACTGGTGAGGGGAAGTCTTGCATCATAGCAATGTTTGCAGTCATCCAGGCTATTCGGGGGGCCAAGGTTGACATTGTGACCAGTTCTGCAGTCCTCGCACGACGAGACCAGGAGGAGTGGAGAAAACTCTATGACATGTTTGACATCACATCCTCGGTTGTTCCTCCACCACATTTATCCAAGGAAAGTACTCCTGAAAACTATGAGCAAAGGCTACAGAGTGCTTACAACCAACAAATTGTGTATGGAACTGTTGGGGACTTTGCGGCTGACACATTGAGGCAAGAATTTGAAAAACAAACCACTCGTGGGAAGAGGAAGTTTGACTTGGTGATTGTTGATGAGGTAGATTACATGACTTTGGACAGTGGTGTTCAAGTTACATTCCTTTCTCATGAAGCCAGTGGAATGAGACATGTTGAGCAAGTGCTTGCAAACCTTTGGTCAATGATGTCCATGTGCAGGCCCATAGAAATGAAAGAAACTGGAAAAATTGAGTGGCTCACTGGCATACAGCACTTCCACAAGGCCGCAAAGATGGCCGTGATGGGCTCAGAAACATCAGAAAGTTTTACAGCTTTTAATATTTTGCTTCCTGGGTTGCAGTTTGGATTTTACACCCAGGATGACATTGATAAGTTGAAGGTGATAAGTGAAGGACACACTAATGGTAATGATTTTCAAGATCTAAACTGTGAAGGTATTGAGGAATTTATGACAAAAATTGATGTGGACAAACAACATGACATGCTTACCATTTTTGAGACTGCTTTGGAGAAAACGGTTTCCATTGAGTGTTATACTGTTGTGAACAATCAAGCTGCCATATTTGGGGAGAAAAAGACAGACAGAGACATGAATATCAAAATGCTTCTACTTCCGAATGGCAGAGCAAGTGAAATCATTCCTGAAGAATCTCTAATTAATGCAACTGTTCAAGAGATGAAGGGGAAAATCAAATATTCTAATGAATGTGAGCCAGAATCTGAGGAAACGCAAAATTTTATTGTGATCCCCTATTTCTTAAGGAAATACCTAGAGAATCGTTTGCCAGTCTTCGTAGGAAATGCCTTAAAAGCCATAACAATGACACTGGGGAGAGAGTACATGATTGATGTGTCATCTGCAGCAATCCCATACGCTGTCAGTGAATCTGACAAACATCTCTACCACACTGTCATCCCAGTGGACTACCAGGCCAGTGGAGTGCTGGAGAAGAACAAACGCTGGGGTGACGGCCTCCAACAGTTCCTGGAAATGAAGCACCAGTTAGCATTGACCTCCCTATCCACTGTCACAAATTTCATGTCAAATTACAATTTCTTTAAAAGGTACATTGAAGGGAGTGGGATATTCGGTGTCTCAGGAACGCTAGGAGGGAATCCAGACAAAGACTTCTTAAAAAGGCATTACAAAACAGACAGCTACAAAATACCATCCCACCGCCACAATAAGGTAGTGGAGCTTCCAACTCTGCAGGTGTGTGGTGATGACTCAGATTGGACAAAGGCTGTCAGTGACGCTGCATGGAGCGCTGCAGACAGGGGGCAGGTGGTGCTGGTGGTGTGTGAGGATGTAAAGACAGCAAATGAGCTTCGCAAGAAAATGGATGACCAAGAAAGATCTCCCCGTCATCCAATCACAATGTACACCATCAGTGAAAGAGATAACATTGAACTTACCACATTCCAAAAGGGAAACATAATTCTTGCAACAAACCTGGGAGGACGTGGTACCGACATAAAAGTGAAGCAGGAAGTAAATCAATGTGGTGGACTTTTTGTTCTCCTCACTCACTTTCCTGGAAATAGGCGAGTGGAGAAACAGGTGTTTGGAAGGACGGCCAGAAAAGGGAACCCTGGCATGGTCCAGATGGTCCTCCACCGTGGCCACTTGGCACCCGCATACCAGGGCCAGTCTGTGGAGGTCATCAGGGGGCTAAGAGAGGAATACGAAATCCAGCGCATCAATGGTATGGAGAAAAACGAGCTGTTAGAAATTGACCTAAAGGAGCAGTTATTCTCGTCATTCTGCAAATTTCTCCATGATTTTGATGTCAACTACACAAAGCAAGAAAAGGGTGAGCTGTTGAAAATGCAAACAAGCGAAGTTGAAAATTGTTTCAGAAATCAAGGCAAAAAGCTTGATTATGAGCCTGCACTAAATGCTCTTAAAGATGCCTGGTCTATGTGGCTGACCCTGCATGAGCAGGATATTGAGAGGCATGAGGATTTCAATAGCCTGGAACATGACATGCTTAAAGAATTAAAAGACACAAGCAGTTGTGTTTTAAACGGTCAAAGCCAGAATTTCTATGATTATCTCAAGCAAGCTGTTGTCAGAACCAATCTGCATTGTCGAAACAAAAGAAAGTCTGACTATGAAGCAAAATCATTCTGGCAGAATGTTATCACATGTGACCCATTTTACAGGGCTGTGGCACTATACAACCAATCATACATCACAATTAACCTTCGTCAAAATGGTTATAAAGGACAAGCCATTATACTGCTGAAAGAGGCAGAGAGAACCCTGGGGGTCTTTATCACTGAAACAACTAACACGGCAATGGCCTGTCAGATGGCAATGAGAGCTAACTTTGAACCACATCATGATGGTGCTCCCAATCTCAAGAACCAGATGGAAGCTCGGATGAATATTTTCAATGCCTGGGTGGGTTACATCAACAGGGCATTGACAAAACTTGAACAGCTTGAAAGCAGCTCAAATTATGCTGTGACAGAAGAATCCGCTGTGTATGCACTGTCAAATGATAAGGACCATATAACCACAAGTGAACTCATGGCTCTTTATGAGTATGGCCTAGGCATTGTATTTGAAGTTAAAGAGAAGCCAAAGTTTAACTTTGATGCCATGATTTGTTTCATCCTGGGACTTTGCCAGGTCTTGGCTGGTGTTCTGGTGTGTGCATTGTCTTTCGGCTCTGCTTCTCTGTTTGGTCTTGGATTGATCTCGGAAGGTGTGTCAGACATGATCAGTGGGTGTGAGGGCATGATAACTGGAGCTTTCTCTTGGGCCTCATGGGCTATTTCCAAAGCCATCAGCATTGGCATTTCTTTACTCACAGCTGGATTTAGTGCTATCAAGAAAGGTTGCATGGCTGTATATAAGACCACCAAAGGTCTCCTGACAGGAACCAAGACCCTTTCATCTGTTGCAACAAGTGTTCTCACATCAGGCAAACAGGCGTTCAAATCAACATTCTCCTTTGTGTTACAAGAATCAGGGAAAAAAATTTCCACAAGTGTTGTGCTTAAAGAGACTTTGAAGAATTCATGCAAATATGTAGTACAGGAAGTAGCAAAGCAGGCAGTGACCCATTCATTGTCCTACATCATTGATGCAGGAGTTCATGCTGCTCTAAAAGCGATTATGGATAAAATCTTCAAGGACACAATTATCAATGAAATAAAGTGTAATAATGCATTGAATCACACTGTCAAAGAGCTTGTGTGCTCTGCAGTTCCAAAATCTGTGCTAGAAAAACAGACAGAAGATTTCAAGGTTGATGAGAAGACTGAGGAAGAGTTGACTGAATTAGTTAAATTGATGACTGGAATTGTTCTTAATGACCTTATGACAGATTGCTCTAAGGTCCACGAGGTTATTGACAAACTCAGTTTGGTGACTAACAAAACATTGGAACTTCTGGACAAAGTGCCTGAAAATGTCAAAACAGGCATAAATGCAAGTTTTTTTATAGCAAAGTACAGCACTTTATTCTACGAAATCTATAATGACATCCCTACAAAGAAAGTGATTGAATGCCAATTTATCCCAAGTTTGATAACGGAAATAAATAATCGGGTGGAGAAGCCTGATCAGGATGGCAGACACAACCTCCCTGATGTGGAACGCCTGAAGGATCAGCTCCTGGCCATTATCTCAGAGAATGCTGTACATGCATTTAATGAGGCCTGTGCCAGACACATGACAGAATTCATGAAATATAATTATAAGGAAAAGATTGATAAAGTGACCGAAGGCATCAGCGATGTCACTGGCAACATACTTGGCAGGTACAAGACTGATGATTTCTTTCAGGAGCAGAGGCAAAGGCATGTGATGAGAAAAGTCAGCAAGACTGCAGCTGTGTCTAAATCAGAATATGAACAAAGTGACCTCAAACATTATGTCAATAACATCAGCGAAAATGACCGGCCAGCCTCGGAGCTAGATATCTATGTTCTCACAAAAAGTGACTTGCTCCAGGGCAAAAGCATCCGAGTTACACTTGCAGACAAACATGGGAAACCAATTTACGAGAATTATTACCCAGGCATTGATCCCTCTGCTGGAAACATCGAACTCAAACTGACCAGAACACCTGAACAGGCTGAAGGGTATGAGATCTTCCTAATTTTATCCATTTAAAAGTTAAAATATACATTACAGAATGACTACTGATTTTCTACATTGACTGCAATAAATGTAAACACCAGCAAAAAATATTCCTAGTTTCAAAAACAATAGACTCAAATGAATACAAAGAAAATAATCCCTGTTGTTTTTTATAAACACTTGTTTATTTGCCTTTTCATTAGAAGTACATTCTCAAAGATTAAAGACCGGATACGCGGAGTTCAAACTCCGCATAGCGGCCATTACACTGTTCTTCACCCAGACGGAAGAGAAAGCCCGGTAATATCAGATGGCCAGAACTGCCTGTATCATGCTGTCATCCAAGCCACATCTGGGGATGAGCAGCACGACATCAAAGAGAAGGCGGTGATTTTGCGTAATAATGTGAAAAGACAGGTAAGTCATGGATTCCTCATTGTGTTGTTGTGTTAAGTCAGCTACCTTGATTCACAAGTCTGAACAAAGGCTGGAATATCAACTCTTAATGGCTAGTTATTTTGATGGCAGTCTGTTTTAATACAGAAATATTTAGATTTAAAGACAAATGGTAAGACCTTTGAAAAGCAAAGAAATGACTGGAAATTAAAATGAGCACAACAATTCTTAATTTTACCCTCACAACAGCGCTGTTCTCAAGCAAGATATTTAAAAAAAAAATTTACTGTAGCTCTGTCGACCTGCTGCTTGATGTAACTCTAAAGGACCAGATAAATAGAGCATAAAATTATTAAGATGACATTTTATCATTTCAATGATTTTGTAAATTTCACAATTTTAGGGATTTTGCCGTGTTAGAGTTTGAATAGACATATCTGCCAATTCACATAATATAGTACAAAATGTTTGGATTTCACCCATGACTGGGAGGTCCTTGATAGCCATAGCTACTACTCTAAACAGCCCTGCTCATGTTTCATAAGCTAAAATGAATCCTAGAAACTTTACATATTGTCAGGTCTGTCGTGCAAACAAGGAGTAGCGGACTAAGGAGTCGGTTCGGAGTCTTTATTCATTTATAAGACCCGAAAAGGTTTAACACTGGCGAGACAATAACACACAAAGACAAAGGGAGCAGAGGGAACATATATACTAGGGGAAATGACTGTGGATGATGATCAGGTGCGCTTAACGAGACAACAGGTGTGATGAGTTGATGAGATGGGCGGTTGTGTCTGAAGGCCGGTGACATCGATCGCTGAAGCCTGCCTCCTGCAGTGGGAGGATGGGCAGCAGATGGCGTAGTTGTCACACATCTGTATTCCCAGTCTTGGGTGAAATCCAAAGTTTACAGACTAATTCATTTATTTGAATTGGCTGATTTTTGTTTATAAACTGTCACTCAGTAAAATCACTGAAATAATTTGATTTACCAATAATTGAAATATTCCATGAACATTTATTGAAAATGACAATAAACAAACAGTTGATAATAAAAGTCTACATGCCCCTGTTAAAATGCCAGGTGTTGCTGATGTAAAAAAAGGGGACCAAATTTTTCCACTTTTAATGTGACCTATAATGTGAACAATTCAATTGAAAAACAAACTGAAAAAATAAAAACCTTACAATAACCTGGTTGCAATAGTGTGCAAACCCTTTTATAACAGGGGATGTGGCTGTGTTCAGAATTAACCATCACATTCAAACTCATGTTTAATAAAAGTAATTACACACCTGTCATCATATAAAGGGACACACCTGCCATCATATACAAATCATTTTAGCACAGGCTTAGCAAAATTGTAGTGACAACTTTGCGTGTGTGTATTTTACATTGGCAAGTGTAAGTTATTGAATCATATGATTCCAAGTATCGAGTGAGTAACAACTATGCAAATCATTTTACAACTATGCAACTAATTAAAATTTTGCAATTTTTTACAACTACTAAATGCATTACACGTTTGCAAAACAAATTTACGAGCATGACAATCTTGTTTTACTAGTTTTCAAAACGAATAACAAGTTCTCAAGCAAATTAAACATTTTCACAATTTACACTTTTTTACAATTTAGCAAAAAAAAGTTAAGCCTACAAACATCGATGTCACTACTTTTGCTTAACAAGATATGAAGGTGACATAAAGTTGCTGCTTAATGAGTTGGTGACCAGTGGAACGGATGTTGCCGGCAGCATAACGTCTCCAGACTCTCACGTCTGTCACATGCTCAGTGTGAACCTGCTCTCATCTCTGAAGTGAACGGGGCGCCAATGGCGTACCTGCCAATTCTGGTGTTCTCTGGCAAATGCTAATTGAGCTGCTTGATGCTGGGCTGTGAGCACACGTCCCACTAGAGGATGTCAGGCTCTCATGCCGCCCTCGTGGAGTCAGAAACATTTGGTCACACATGCACACCAGTAACCCGCTGGAGGTCATTTTGTAGGGCTCTGGCAGTGCTCCTCCTGTTCCTCCTCGCACAAAGGAGCAGATACCGGTCCTGCTGCTAGGTTGATGCCTTTCTACAACACTGTCCAGCTCTCCTTGTGAAAAGGTCTCCTGGGATCTCTTCCATACTCTTGAGACTTTACAGGTGTTCACAGCAAACCTTCTTGCGACGTTTAATAAATACCACCTTTTATGCATACATGCATTCTCAATTCCATTCTTAAGCACAAATGTAGGATAATTTAGGATAAATGCTGTCACCACCAAACATAGCACTTTGCGTTGAGGAGAAAGAAAGGGTTTCTATTGTGGTTTGTCAGAAGACTTGGTTTCAGAGTCTCACGTTTTCTGACAAACTATAGCCGAGATATGAGTTTCTTTCTCTCTCTTGAAGGCCACTTTTGTAAAGCAGCCAATTTATTGTTGCAATATGCATGGTTTCTCCTTAAATAATTTACCTGGTCCCATGTTTAATAATGTATGTTTATAATAATGTTTATTTAGTTTGTGACAGAATCTTTATTTGGTAAATTCGGTTAATTAAGGCAATCTTTGAGACTTTTTCTCAGTTTAAATGTCTAAGTAGGCATTAGACTGAAATAGGATTAGGCATAATCCCCATAAAACCTTGTGGCACAACTTGAAATACAGCTATTTCAGTTTAAAACCAGGCATTTCTTCCCTAGGGAATTTTGATAGATTTTAAATAAGGTCTGTACTTACAGAGCTAATTGAAGCAAATATGTAAACATCCATTGTCAAAATGCCTAGCCAAGGTAAGCCTAGACAAAAAACAGGCCTTATTTGGAGTGCCTCTGCAATTCCTTATGGCAAAAATGAATGCTGGAATGCAAAATAACCATTTTGCCGCCAAGCTTTACAGGAATTAAGATTTTTTGATTATTTAATTCTATAGCCGGCTAACTGATGCCCTGGTATGTAGTTATTTTCTTATTTAAATGCAGGAAGTGAAGTTAGAGTAATGCATGCCAGGTCCTGTTTGGAGTCAGAAGGTAGCTATGATTTGTGATTGCGTATATAAACAAGACAACACTGCAATCAGACTTATCGCTACCTTTGTGTTATTAAACTTATTGTATGTAAATCATGTTAAACCAAAAAATCTAAGACCACACAGTTTGATCATGTTATAGTTGCGAGAGAGGATTTCCTCTGACAATGGAGTTGGAGTGTGCCACCTTATTCCTGTTATGGAGGAGGTTTCATCCTGTTACATTAATGTACATAGAATGTGACCAGAGTATATGAAGTGTTCATCTGATCAATAGATCAGTGTTGTTGGTTGAGTAGCCCTATGGTCTGAGGGTAAAAATGGTTTGTGGGTCTGGAAGTGTGTGTCCTGGCTCTGGTACCATCTACCAGATGGCAGCATCGTGAACAGACCATATCCTGGATGGCTGTTGTTTTTATGCTGTTCTGTGCTTTCCTAAGGCATCGTGTATGGCAGATGCCTTGCAAGAAAGGGAGATGGCAGCCGATGATGTACTCTGCTGAAATGTTTTATTGTCTGATGAAACCAATGTTGAACACTTTGGCCATAATTCCAAAAGTTATGTTTGGCACAAAAACAACACTGGACATCACCATAGAACACCATTACCACAGTGAAGTACGGTGGTGGCAGCATCATTCTTGGGTGCTGTTTTCTTCAGCTGGACTCAGGGCCTTAGTCAAGGTGGAGGGAAGTTTGAACAGTTCCAAATTCCAGGCAATTTTGGCAAAAAACCTTCAGGCGTCCATTAGAAAGCTGAAGATGAAGAGGAAGTTCACATTTCAGCACAACAATGACTCAAAAACACATCCAAATCCACAATAGCATGGCTTCACCAGAAGAAGATGAATGTTTTGGACGGGCCCAGCCAGAGCCCAGACCTGATTCCAATTGAGCATGTGTGGGGTGATGTGAAGAGGGCTGTGCAAAAGAGAGGTCCTAGCAATCTGACAGATTTGGAGCGCATTTGCAAAGAATAGTAGGCAAATATTGCCATGTCAAGATGTGCCTTGCTAATAGACTCCAACCCAAAGAGACTGAGTGCTGTAATAAAATCAAAAGGTGCTTCAACAAATTATTAGTTTAAGGGTGTGTACACTTATGCAACCAGGTTATTCAGAGTTTTTTATTTTACCCCTCAAAGATTTCAGTTTGTTTTTTAGTTCACGTTATAGGTCACATCAAAGGTGGGAAACGTTCTGACATTACTTATGTCTCATTTTACCCAAATTCCCAAATGAAAACATCCAAACCACATCATATGTATACAGTGATACAGTGAGTCTATTGAGCTGATGTCATACAGATCGAGTCATAGCCAGAAGGACTAATTTCATTTAGGAGGAAAGGATCACCATTTCTGTGCTACTTTTCAAGCAAAAACGCCCTAGGTCATTCTCCTTGATAAACTCTTGCAATAATATTTTTGTTTGCCAGTCTTGAAGGGGCCTGATTTAGAGATCTAACATGGACATTTTTAACTTGGTCAAGACAGTCAGGTCTCAGATCTGAATGTCCCTCATTTCAGTCCTTTGTAGATCTCCAGATGAATCTTCAGTGTAGATTTTCAATGAAAATATTCAAACGAAAACAGTCATCTAGTTCTACTGAGTAGATTGCAGAAAATATTTTTTTCTGCAATATCCTACACATGATTCGTGCATTTGAATAACCTTTGTCTGACATTGCTTAGAATTTTCTGTGCCTTAGGATCTCTCAGAGATCTGAATTCATGTAGAACACTTTAATTACTGTGTACACCAAACTTATTACATGACATCTCGGCTTAGAGTTAGGGGATGAATACTCATACCATCAATTATTTACAATTTTATTGCAGATTTTACTTTCACGTTGACATTCACTTTTTTGTGGTGATTTTGATTTCATTAGGATCCCCATTAGCTGATGCAAAAAAAACAGCAGCTACTGTTCCTAGGGTCCACACAAAAACATAACAAAAAGAATACAGGCAAAAGCAATCAACACATAAAATTACATACACAGGAAAACAAGATTTAAAAGAATTATATAATGCACACTAATGTCCAATATGTACAGCCAATACATTTTGCTGCACTTGTTTTTTTCAACTAATGATATTTAGAATTTTAGCAATATCACCTGGAAAAGTGTTCCATTCAACTATAGTTCTGCACAACGCTGCAATGCACATTGTTTTGAATGTTTTGGTTTTGGAATTGTGTAGTTACTGTTGGCATGTTTTGTGGGGTATGTGTGTACATTACAACTAAATGAAAGCTTCCTATACAGACAGTATGGAGAACATCATTTTTTTATATACATATTTTTTGGATCATTGGCACAAACTCCTAATTTAATATTTTTTAATTTCATGTTGTCACACAATAAAATGTGGAAAAGTCCAAGGGGGTGAATACTTTTGAGGCCCACTGTAGTAGTGTAGCTAACCAAATTAGGCTAGCTAGGTAATTATTTGGCATTCTTTGGTTGGTGCAACATATAGTAATAGGTCTCAAGTTGACTTTATGGTTCTTCAGGAACTGAGCACCGTCTTGATTGGATTTAGAATTGCAACATTGGCATTTTATGAACATATCTATTGATGATGAATATTAAACTAATTCCTATCATATAATTACATAATTAATCTCATTCTGTGGTTTTTCATCTTTTTTCAAAGCATGGGGTAGACAAAACACTGTAGCAGTGACTTCTGCCAAATCACTGTGCATTTTTAGCACAGTGTGTGTTTGTGGCATTAGTCTTGTGTTGCCAGCCTAGTATGATGTCAACTCACTCCAACTACAATAGTGTCAAGACTATGCTTCATAAGTGTGGCTTGGTCACCAACAATTGACAAGTCTACTCACACTGCTTGAGGTTATGGAAACGCTTGTGAAGCAAATGTCTGGTCTCTCAGTCATTCTCTGTATAAAATCTAGCTTATCAATGAAAACATACTGTCAACCGTCATCACCCCTACTTCATATAGCCATGACTTTCATATAGCCATGACTCTTCACAATGAGTTCACCATATATGGTTACAGAAATTGGCTGGACTGATTGTATCTGGGGATCTTGTTAGAGTGTTATTTTGAGTACAAATGTGTTGCGAGATTATCAAAAAGTTATCAATCAACTCTCTGGGTGTTTACGCTATAATGTTGAATAGCTCTCATCTGACAATAGCCTTAAAATTGTTGTAGACTTTTATAGTATTTCATTGTGAATCACATCTTAAAAAACAAATTTACAAATACTGAAACTGTAAATAACTTTATGTTACATTAACATATTTTTTGCTGTTCCCTCTTTATTCTTAATTTCCTTTAAACAGATTCAAGAAAACCCATCAGTTTATATGGGGTTAGTAGAAATCCAGAAGCTCTATGATGAATCTAAAACAAGTCCTGGAAAATATGCATTCATCGGAGGAGGGGAAAAAAAATTCCAGCGGAATCTGGACAAGGAAAAAGTTTATCATTCTGCCATGGAAGTCATGAAGACATGTCGGGGCAATTCTACGTTATCAGAATATGATATTGCCATACATTACGATCTTGGATATGTGGGGACATATGAAGAGTTAAGTATTTTTGTTTATATTTTTTGTAAAATTGGTGCAAAAGAGATTAGATTCAACTACAGCTCTGGAAAAAATGTAGAGGCCACTGCCCCTTTATCTTTCCTTTCCAAAAAAGTTGAAAAGGAAAGTTTTGTGAGGAACAGAAGCGTTCAATTTGCAGTGGTCTCTTAATTTTAACTCTTCTGTCCCTCACTCAAAACCTTCCTTATTTTAACGTTGGTGTAGAGAAGAGGAACCATGCGCAGGCAAATTGCAGTCAACGTTGACGAATATTTATCAAAACAAACACTAAATACAAAATACAAACTGAATGAAAGGGAAGGGCTGTCTTAACAGCAAAACGACCACTCACCTGCTACGTGTGACATAGCAGCAACAATAATCGACAAGTGAGGGGAGCAGAGGGGAAAAATGTAAACACATATTGATGGGAAGATTGGGACCTGATTTGCATGATTAATGGAGACAAGACAATGAATGAGTCCGGAGTGAGTTCATGAGTGACGGGAACTGGGAGTGCACGGCATAATGGTACTGATATTCACCGTACCGTGACACTTTTCAACTTAGGAAAGCAAATAAAAAGGTGTTGCCTTCACTGGATTCAAATCCAGGTCTCCAATGTGAGTGGCTGAATCTTTAACCGCTACACTATGTTGCTGTACGTTTGCCCAGTGTCGGTAACATCTATGACATGTATGGTTTTAGCCACTGGCCGTTTTAACAGTTTATTGGATCAGATTAGATTAAACATTACTGTCATTGACCAGTACAAGTACAGTACAACAAAGTTGCAATAGGTATTTAATCAGAAGTGCAAATAGAGGGCAGAAAATGTGCTTACAAGTATTAAGTATATGCACTGTATATTACAAGTGGAATGTATAGATGTGCAATGAAAGCAAATGCAGTACAAATGGCAATACTAAATGTGCAGTATAAGGAAAATAAAGGAGGGTGGAAGATTAACAAGTATTAGGTATTTTTTATGTCAATCAATCAAATTTATTTTATAATGCCCTTTTTACATCAGCAGTTGTCACAAGGTGCTTTCGCAAAACACCTGGCCTTAAACCCCCGGGAGCACACAACAATAGTGATGAACTTCAGTGGCTAGGGAAAACTCCCTAATAGGGCCAAATTTAGGAAGAAACCTAGAGAGGAACCAGGCTCCAAGGGTTGACCAGTCCTCTTCTGGCTGTGCCGGGTGAATATATTAAGAGTCAAAATTGTAATATTTCAATGCATGTGGGCTAAGCCCAGAGTCTATTTAAACCTAGTCCAGATCGGAGGCATGACCAGATGGACAAGGACAGGGACAGATAGGGAGAGGGGGTCAGCAGAATGGTAGCTGAAATTGTCAGGCATTTGTATGTATGTCACAAGTGGGATAACAGTTTTTGGGGTACAAATGGCAATTTCTAAATGGCAAGATGTGCCAACAAAGCAAACAAAGTAGTACTGCAGTTGGGTGGAATGAGTAGCCATTATGCAAAGATAGCAGCACTGGGTCCCCGGAGTAGATATGTGTGTGACATCTGTAAAAATTTAAGCATTTAAAGAGGCAAATTGAATCTACAAGTTGCAACTAAAAATTGTGCAACTGGAACGTAAATGCAGGGATAGAAGCAGCGAGGTTCCTGAGGTAGACACGTACCTGTAACTACTGGCAACTTCCATTATCAGGCATTGCAAAGCAGTGTCAGAGTAGTACAAGGGAGTACTGCAACAAGGACCTGAGAGGTACAGGGTGTGTTAAGTGATGGGTCACAGAGGTCACAGAGTTCTCTGGGTCACATAGTTCAGCAGCGTTACAGTGGATGGGCTGAAACTGTTCCTGGGTCTGCTCATGCGGGACCGAAGAGACCTTCATCACCTGCCTGATGGTAGACGGTACAGTTATTCAGAATTCTCTTGATTGTGCAGCGGTAAACGTTCACCAGAATCTTGGATGAAAGACAGGCCTTCTTTAGCCTCCACAGAAAGTACAAGCGCTGCTGTGCCTTTTTGACCAGAGCTGAGGTGTTGAGGGTCCAGGGGAGGTCCTTGGAAATGTAGACACCCAGAAATTTGAAGCTGGACACACTCCACCTCAGAACCCTCGATGAGGACTGGAGTGTGGCCGCGTGTTCCTTGGTATTCTTTGTGTTAAGGGCCAGCTTGTTGTCAGCGCACCCTGCCACCAGGTGCCTGACCTCTTGCCTGTACGCTGACTAGTTGTTGTCACTAAGCCTACGACCGTGGAGTTGTCTGCGAACTTGACAATGATCTTAGAAGAGTGTACAGTAATTCAGTCATGGGTGAAGAGGGAGTACCTAGCCTTTGATGGCTAGGTTAAGTTAAGGTTAAGTTAGTGTTTGTACACCATGCTATGTTTACATGAATGCACATTAGCCAGTAATAGGCTTACTTGTATCTAACTGACTACTTGAACTTAACACAACCTTAGTAATTTCATGGCACCAAAACTTTGTTATTCTTTAATTGGTGAATGACATTGATACAAGGACTATCCATATACAGTGGATATAAAAAGTCTACACACCCCTGTAAAAATGCCAGGTTTTTGTGATGAAAAAGACATAATAAGATAAATCATGCCAGAACATTTTCTGCTTTTAATGTTACCTATATTCTGAGCAATTCAATTGAAAAAATAACTGAAATCATTAAGGGGGAAAAATGAAAAATAAAAACCTCACAATAACCTGGTTGCCTAAGTGTGTCAGGCAGCCCAAACAATTACTTTCATTTCATTGGCTCTTCAAACAAAGATTTGCCATGCAAGTGCATCTGCGTCTCTTTGGCCATGCGTTCAAGCCCTGGTCATGCCACTGCTGATTGTGGCTGGGAGATACAGTAGAGTTGTGCATATTGTGCTGGTGTCGCCCAGGGGGAGGGGCAAGGTTATCAGCATCGGGGATATACATGTACCTAGTACATGTACCTCGTTCCAGCAATGTGTCTGAGGGGACGGGTGCCTCTGACCTGGCAATGAATATAAGACAATGTGAGCCAGCGTTTTCTCCGATGTGTTGGCTCACATTGACTCCCCGGTTTAAGTAAGGGGTGTAAAGAAAAGCTGACTGATCAGACTGGTTTCAGAGGAAGCCTGTGGTGATCTATGACACTCCCAACTCCGCTGGGGCTTTTGTTGCCGTGGCACAACGTTATATTATGGGATTGGGAGAAAAAGCTGTTAAAGTAGAAAACACGTTAATCTTTTTTCTTTCCAAGCTGTATTTAAATTCTATGTTTATTTTTAAGGTTAAAAAGCTACACTCGGTGTGAAAGACAACTTGTGGAAAAGGACCACATCATACCGAAGGATACACTTCAGAAGGCCTTGAAAGAAAAACATTTTAATGAACTTGAGCAGAAGAATCCTGCGCTTCACGCTCTTGTAAAGAGTATTAGAAATGACCAAAATGGAGATAAACATCTTGTTATGCAAGTACTCTACCAGCATCATCGAGTATCCCTGACCACAGGCAATTACACTGAGGCAAAGCAATGCAGGTAAGTCGGAAATTTAGTCAGTCGTAAGATTTCTTTTTCATTGTAACGATTTGTTTTTCATATGTTTTTTCAAGTGTGAACTGTACTGATTGTCAGGTATATTTGACAGTATCTGCATCTCTTTGTCCATCTTTGTGTCCCTGTCTCTCACCAGGGCAATGTTGGCTAACACACTAGTTTCAGGGGATGTAGAGAGCCTGATAAAGATGAGCATTATCATGGGCAACCCTTTGTCCTCTGCGCTGGTCCGGAAAGAAGCAGGTATAATCACTTCCTCCATCCATTTGTCTTCCATACTCTTTGTATTGCTCCACACATTCTTGATTTTTTTACAGCGGCAGGTATAACTTTGCTATAACACAATTTTTAAATGCTGCATTACATTCAAAGTTTGTTTTACCCTTCCAACTACTTTTAATGTCAAAATGGCCAACTAGTGAATCATAAGAAGCAATTATCCACCAAAAGCCAAAAGAAAAATAATTTGTTTTTAAATCTGAATGTATAGATTAAAAAAGACATCTGCTCTCTATCTCAATTACTTAATCGCACATATGCAGGTCCCCCAGTCCATAGAAATTTGATTTAACAAAAGCATTTTCCATAATTCTGTCACTGCAAGTGTAAGCATTGCAAATAGCTAGATTAAAACCAATGTTTATACTTGGGCAGAATGTTTTAAGGTACGTACATACAGTATTAGCTAGCTATAGCCATAAGCTAACTTTAAAACAAGAAACCATGCAAGCCAAGTTCAGCTGGCCAACAACAGAAAGTGTTGCACTCTCAAGATTTAAACCCGGTTCGCCCACACAAAAGGCTGTGTCATTAATCACAACACTACAGACCTGTACATCTGACTGGTGTGAGTACAGCCTCTTGTGTCTACCCTGAACAAGTCCTCTTTTGCCACTGGCTGTTTTAACGGCTTATTGGCCATTCGTGAATGATATCGATACAGTCTAACTGACTAATTTCTTAACAGCTTATTAGCCAGTAATAGTCTTACTAGTATCTACTAACTTCCTTGCAATAATTATAAGAATTGAGCAATTGATGGCAAGACTGAAGATGCCAGAAGCTTTTCTATGCCAGAAACAGTCTTAATATAAACGTACATTGTTTTAGTTAAGACTTTCTATAACATACAGTAACTACTGTATGTTGTAGCCAGCAAATGTGTTTGTCTATCCTGACCCAAAACGCATGCATGGAAGCGTACCTCAAAAATCCACTAAAAACAGTCCCAATGCAAGCATAAACTGTTTTATTTCAGGCTTATTATTATGTTGATACTGAAGGTATTAGCCAGCAAAGTTCTCATCTATGCGAAATAATTCATAATGCATACTTCGCTTTGCCTGTGAGGAGATACGAACGCGGTACCTATAGTTTACACGTCCGCTTCTCTAACCACTACGCTGTTTAACAAGGGTAGTCAGTCAGTCAGTCAGTCAGTCAGTCAGTCACTCCCTCAGTAAGAGACATTCGCTCTTTTTGGCCGGATCCACTTATGCAGTCCGGCAAAAATATGTATTTCACCTTTATTTAACCAGGTAGACCGATCGAGAGCAGATTCTTATTTGCAACAGTGACCTGGCCAAGATAAGGCATAATAGTGCAAAGACAACATAAAATACACCAAGTACAAAATGCAGGATAAACAAAGTAATCACTAGAAAAATCTGTGTCCATTACACAATAAACAATACACTTACCAAAGCTTTTGGTCATTTGTTATACTATCAAATGCTATGTCAATGCAAAAATACATCTCTATTTCTACACCGTTTACTTCCTGCTTTGCACTTGTCTTCTGAACTCAGTGCAACCTTTATTTAAACTTATGTGTATTATTCGAAAATGTATCAGTCATGACCAACACAGTGAACTATGGGAGTTGTAGTTTTTTTCCAACCCTATTCTCATGCAGGGGCATAGGTTTGATTTCAAATGTGAGGGGGACAAATATTTTTTGCAAATGCAAATGGTTTTGGAATGGGATGGCAAACAAGCTCATACATATGTGATGGTCAAGTGTCCACATACTTTTGGCCATATGATGTATGTTCCCTGGTAGACAAAATATCTATTTGATTCTTCTTGACCAAACATGAAAAATACTGCCTTCAGCCATTTCGTTAAATATTTCTTAGTTAAGAAATTGTCTGTGATGTGTGCTCTTAGTGATATTCTACTACAGACCTCTGTATTTTTACGTGTGTGGCTGATATAATGTGATCTACATGTTCATTTGCCTGTACTGTACAGTGAGAGAAAAAGGTTTTTGATCCTCTGCTGATTTTGTATGTTTGCCCACTGACAAAGAAATGATCAGTCTATAATTTTAATGGTAGGTTTATTTAAACACTGAGAAACAGAATAACAATAAAAACATCTAGAAAAACACATGTTTTGAATTGATTTGCATTTTAATGATAAAACTAACGAAATCAGCAGGGGATCAAATACTTTTTTCCATCACTGTACGTCACTGGACAACATCCTTCAGGTTATGATAAGAAATAAGAAATAAGAAATATGAGCATTAAAGGTATGGGCTACACATAGCATAAATACTTTAGTTTATATTATACACTTTTAAAGACACTTGCTATGCAGTAACATTTCAATTCAGCTCTACAGTTGACCTTGCCTCCCTGGCTGTCTAATCCTGCTGTGACAGGACCTCTGTAACGGTCACCATCTGATCCTGCTGAATTGGCAATTTTTCTAGTGAGATCCTGTTGGTTACTCAGATGACTATTAATATTTCAAGCCTGTCAGCTCAGTGAATTAGAAGATTTATTTATATTCTCTGAGGATTACATCAGAGGATCAAATCTCTGCTGTTGTTGTGAGGACTTAATCGTTTTCTTGTCTGTATTTTTCCTTAGGACTAGATAACCACATATGCAAAATATACAAGAGGACATTGTCAGAGTCTGGGACCAAGCACTACTACAAAGTTGGGCACAACCAATTCATTGATGCTTATTGTAAAATTGACATCATTAATGCAAATCAAAAGAAGAGTCTGCAGTCATGGCTAAATAGGGAAGATTTCATGAAGACAGACACTACTGAGTTTACAAAGATAACAACATGCCTTCAGTCAACAAAGACAACATGACCAGTCACTAAAGTTAACAATATCAGTCTATTGAAGATAATTACAAATGTGAAACACAGATGAACATGTAAAGCTCAGTGTGAGCAATACTGTATAATGCAGACAAATTGTAATTGAAAAAATATGGGTTGCATGGAATAGAGATACATAATTCAATCAACTATATGCAATATCCAATCTTAAAAGACAGAATTCAAATTTAAAGAAATAAAAAACACTCATGGCAATCAATTAGTTAGCAACAAGCTGAGCTACCTTCAGATTCGGTGAAAAATGTTTTAAATGTACTATCGTTATTTAAATTTTAGTCTGCCTCACAATATGTTTTACATGTAAATTACAGAGAAATTGAAATACCACATTGATTGTACTAGTAAAAATAACACTGGTGTGAGGAATTTTTATCACAGGGTATTTTAGGAAAGAGATACTTTCCATGTGTCTGTATTTTTATGAATGTCAATATTATTTTTGGAGAAACATTAAAATGTCTCAGTTTCAACATTTGGCATGTTATTTTTTATAAAATATAGGGTTTAAAGAATTTGCATATCATTAAAATCGTTTTTTATTTACATTTCCAGCGCTCCAACATTTTTGGAAATGGGGTTGTATGTTGCTCAGAGATATCGTTGAAACAGTGTTTTTATTCCAACCACTTTATACATTTTAGTAATTTAGCAGAAACTCTTGTCCAGAGCGACAGTAAGTGTATACATTTTCAAAGACCTAGGTTATACAACCGCACAGATTAGTAGTAAGTGCATTCTAATCAATGAATTAGTTATTGGCAAATATCAGTGCTGGAAATAGGATTATACTAATACTTAACATAAAACATAAATTTTTATAAAAGAAAGCAGACAAAGTTTGGAATTAGAATTGGAACTGTGTTAGGTTCTCAGTGAAAAGGTGTACAGTTGTGGACGTAAGTTTGCATACTGTTATAGAAATGTTTCAGATGTTTAAAGGAGTAAAGATTATTGGTTTAGTCTTGGGCTCGTTAGAAAGGTACGAAACCAGGTTTTTAACCGAGTAGGAAGAATGCAAGATATGTTCTTTGTGTCATGATTGAGAGTGGGACAAGACATGGGTGGACAGTTGAAGTCAAGAGGTAAAAGTAAAATACAGAAGGATAACCTGCATTTGGGTGAACCTTGGGCAGAGAGAGAAACTGATAAGTGGAATAAACCTAACTGGTTTAGACAACATTAAAATGTATGGATGAAATGTCAGTTATTTTGTGACATGTTGTAACGTTTTCTTGGGTATATCTTGCTATATTTTACCAATTGTAATGCAAATTCTGGTGCTATCAGAGGAATAACCTCTGTGTAAATGTAACAATCTGCTGATGATGGATCTGACTGTTTTGATTCTATTGCATTATTTCTATTTTCACTGTAAAGCTCTTTGAATTGCTTCTACGTATGAATCATGCTATATAAATAAACTTGCTTGCTTGCTTTACAAAAAGAAGGTTTTCTTAACTGTTCTTCAGACAGACTTTAACTGAACATGTGTTAGTGTCTTACTGTCTCTATTTGCAAATATTAAATATTATACTGTGTTTGTGTTCAAGAGACTTTTGATCTCTGTATTAACTTCTTTAGTTAGAATTATATTTGAAGGAATTGCCATCACAATACATTGGCAGAAATAGTGACATTTTGGCACTGATTTTTAAAATATGACTGATCATGCATAAAAACTGTGTTTTATTTAAGGATAGTGATCACAAGAAGCCATTTATTATCACATAGTTGGCTCTTTTTTAAATCTTAATGATTACAGAAACCACCCAAATAGCCCAGATCAAAATGTTACATACCCTTAAATGTTTGGCCTTGTTACAGACACAAAAGGTGACCCACACTGATCAAAATGGCATTTTAAGGTTAATTTCCCACACCTGTGGCATTTTAAATTGCAATAAATGTCTGAGTAAAAATAGTCAGTGAGTTTGTTGGCCCTCACGTGGATGGACTGAAAAGAACTATCAAAAGAGCTGTGTAACAAGGTAATGTAACTTTATAAAGATGGAAATGGATATAAAAATATATCCTGTTCAATCACTTTTTAAGAAGTGGAAAATTCGATATCTCTTGATACCAAGCCAAGGTAAGGTAGACCTTGAAAGATTTCAACCAAAACTGCCAGAAGCATTGTTCATGACGCAAAGATAACACACCGGTAACCTCAAGAGAAATACAGGCTGCTCTGGAAAAAGACGTGGTTGTTTCAAGGAGCACAATACGACGATACTACACTGAACAAAATTATAAACGCAACACTTTTGTTTTTGCCCCCCTTTCATCATGAGCTGAACTCCAAGATCTAAGACTTTATCTACACAAAAGGCCTATTTCTCTCAAATATTGTTCACAAATCTGTCTAAATCTGTGTTAGTGAGCACTTCTTTGCTGAGGTAATCCATCCACCTCACAGGTGTGGCATATCAAGATGCTGATCAGATAGCATGATTATTAAACAGGTGTGCATTAGGCTGGCCACAAAAAAAGGCCTCTTGAAAATGTGCAGTTCCATCACACAGCACAATGCCACAGATGTCATAAGTTTTGAGGGACCGTGCAATTGGCATGCTGACTGCAGGAATGTCCACCAGAGCTGTTGCCTGTGAATTGACTGTTGTCAATTAGACCCAATTCCAACTAAATTACTCAAGGAGCTATTTTCGGTGCTAGGTCAGCCAATGTTGAAAATGATGAATTGCTCCCTTTCCTCCGGATGTGTACCAAACTCACTAAAGATAGCTGAAATTAAGCCTCTTTTTAAAAAAATCCAACCATGATCCAGACACTTTAAACAACTATAGGCCAATATCAAACCTCCCATTCCTCTCCAAAATCTTAGAAAAATGTGTTTCCCAACAACTGAACGCTTCCTTGAAGACAAATAACACTTGTGAAATGCTCCAGTCCGGTTTCCGACCCCATCTTAGTACTGAGACTGCACTTGTGAAGGTAACAAATGGCCTCAGACAAAGATTCTGCATCCGTCCTGTTGCTTCTTGATCTTAGTGCTCTCTTAGAGAGACTGGAAACCAATATTGGGCTACGTGGGAATGTTCTAGCCTGGTTTCAAACTTATTTATCTGAAAGATATCAGTTTGTATGTGTGGATGGTATATCCTCGGACAAAACAAAAGTGTGTTTTGGTGTTTCTCAAGGCTCGGTCCTGGGCCCTTTATTGTTCTCACTATATATGCTGCCTCTCGGAGATGTAATCCAAAATCATAATGTCAATTTTCTATGCTATGCTGATGACACACAGTCATATATTTCGATGAAGCACGGAGAAACCGCAAGGTTGTATCCCAAAAACTGTAAGAAATCTCGGCGTAACCCTCGACATTGACCTATCCTTTGATGAACATATAAAATATATCTCATAAGTTGCTTATTTTCATTTTCGAAACATTGCAAAAATCAGAACATTTCTATCTATGCTTTTGTTACATGAACATTAGATTACTGTAATGCTCTTTTTTCCGGTTACCCTGATAAATCAATAAATAAACTTCAATTAGGGCTGCACACTGCTTCTAGAATCCTAACTAGAACAAAAAAAATTACACATTACTCCAGTACTAACATCTTTACATTGGCTGCCTGTTAGGGTTAAGGCTGATTTTAAGGTTTTATTGTTAACTTATAAATCAATACATGGACTTGCTCCTACTTAACTCTCTGAAATGATCCAGCCATACATACATGCACGTAACCTTAGTTCACAAGATGCAGGCCTTTTAACTGTACCTTAAATTTCTAAACAAACAGCCGGAGGCAGGGCTTTCTCTCAGAGAGCTCCACTACTTTGGAAATGCAGACTCAGTGCAAACCTTCAAGTGTCTACTAAAGACTCATCTCTTCAGCCTGGCCTATGATTAAGTGTAGTCTGGTCCAGGGGTGTAAAGGTATCCAGAAAGGCTTGATACTGTCCATCCTTGCTGTCTTGCCAGGTGGGCTCTCATCACCACTGGGATGCCCTCCCTCCAATGCAATTTGGGGGCGGAGTCACAAGCTTGTTGTTGTCTCTCTGTTGCGCACTTGTGCAATTGGGCTGTGCTCTGCTGGCAATACCCAGCCCTCATTCAGGATGGTTGCGGTTGGTGGGCGCCCCTTTTGTTGATGCTTGGCAATGTGGGTGGATTGATTTCCTGCCTGTTGGGCCCTGTCCGGGGCTTCCTCTGGATTGGGCCACAGTGTCACTGGACCCCACCGTCTCAGACCCAATGTCTTACGCTGCTATATTATTGTGCTGGGGGAGTAAGGTCAAACTTTTCCTTGTTTTCTGTCGTTTTATACTTAAGAGGACATGAGGTCTTAACCGACACCTGGGGAGTACCAGGCTTGACTCATTGATGTCCCTCCTGGTTGTGTTGCAGATCAAGAAAATGCCTGACGATTTCAGCTGCCAGTCTGCTGACCCCCCTCCCCCTGTCCTTGTCCATCTGGTTATGCCTCCAATCTGGACTAGGTTAAAATAGACTGGGCTTAGCCCACATGCATTGAACTATTAAAATGTTGACTCTTAATATGTTCACCCGGCACAGCCAGAAGAAGACTGGTCACCCCTCGGAGCCTGGTTCCTCTCTAAGTTTCTTCTTAAATTTGGACCTATTAGAGAGTTTTTCCTAGCCACTGAAGTTCATCACTATTGTTGTTTGCTCCCTGGGGTTTAAGGCCGGGTGTTTTTTGAAAGCACTTTGTGACAACTGCTGATGTATAAAGGGCTTTATAAAATAAATTTGATTTGATGATTTGACCATCCATCTTCTTCTTGACCAAATTCCAGAGATTTACAATGGGGTTCAAATCTGGAGATTGGGCTGGCCATGAAAGGGTCTTGATCTAGTGGTACCCCATCCACACCTTGACAGACCTGGCTGTGTGGCATGGAGCTTTGTCCTGCTGGAAAAAAAACTCTCAGAGTTGGGGAATATTGTCAAAGCTGAAGGAAACAGGTGTTCTTCCAGGATAACCTTATACTTGGCTCAATTCATGTGTCCTTCACGAAGACCAATCTGCCTGATTCCAGCCTTGCTGAAGCATTCCCAGACAATCAGTGATCCTCCACCAAATGTCACAGTAGGTGCGAGAAACTGTGGCTTCTAGGCCCCTCCAGGTCCCTCTATGGCCCAATCCATATGGTTTTTGCAAACTTCAGCCTGGTTCTTCTTTGCTTCTTAATTATGAAAAACATTCTTTTTGTAGGTCACTTGATGTCATCCTACGGTTGTTGAGTAACATTTGAATGTGTTGACTGTCATCACGGTCAGTGGACAGTCATTTTCACCCTCTGCCAGTCTGTAGCTTTGTTGTCCCAAATGTCTGTTGCTTGACCTTGTCCTTATGTACCGCCGTCTTTGAAATTTTCAGAATGGAAGCAACCTGACACTGTATCCCTCTGCCAGTAACGCCAGAATTGAACCTTATATTTCTTAACTTAAAGCTTTTCTTTTCAACTCTTTTGTCATGCGAATTACTTTTGAGGCATCTGCTTGCACTGTTTTTGCCATCGAGCTGGTCCTATTGCAAGAAGATACTGATGACCTCAGCAGTATTTTTTTTTTTTCCTCTTTAAAATAGATTGGTTTCAGGGAATCACCTAATCAGAAATATGTTTAAATATATGTTTTACGCATTTTATGCTTTATTAGATAAAGACTGGGAAGGTTTTTCTTGAAAGGGTATAAGGCCAAATTGAAATGAATGTACCAGTACCAGAGACAGATAGGGACCACAAGACTACATTTTATTACACAAGATCTTATATAAAATCAATATGAAAATTCTATTGGGTATAGTGCTTTATATCTGTATATACATCCCCATAACTGTATCACACTATACAAATCCATTGTTAATTCATGCTATACATTCACAACAGCAGGAAAATGTCTGACAAGATGGGGGTTGAATTTTGCATGCACACACATTTCATAATTTTAAAAGACACTTATCCACTGTCATTTGGCAAAAGTGAGTGGATTTATTATGCTTTCTCATACTGTGCTCCTGTGGGAATTGAACCCACAACCCTTGGCTTTGTAAGTGCCACGCTCTAACATCTCAGCTACACGTTCACCCTTGCCTTTATATATTTACGCTTTTGTCTTTTACCTTTTTACTGTAAGTGTGAAATGAATTAAAACAACGCAAACAGTGCAATAATGGTGCATGAACAAGACATCCTGTCTCAGAACAGGTAACACCACAGACTGCTACAAGGCTTGCATTCCTCTTTATTAGAAATAATATCAACAACACATCCTGTCTCAGATCAGGTAACACCACAGACTGCTACAAGGCTTGCATTCGTCTTTATTAGAAATAATAATAATGGTGCTACAATCTCTGGCTTCTTTCTTATACATAGTGATCTCTGAATGTATTTTGACAGTGAAAGTGGGTTTTCTTCTGTGGAGTTCATTACGTCTCTCTGCTGTTGCATTGTGGGTTACAGCACCCCCTGTAGACAGTCCTCCATGGCCTGTAGCTCCTGTACCTCAGGGCAGTGGGGTCTGGAGCCAACACCCGAAACATGTAAAAACTGTCTGACTGCCTCCGCGTTGCCTCTGCATGAGCCGATGTCCTCACCCATTGAAGTGCAGCTGGGCCAGTTTAAAGAGCTGCATTCCCAGTTCAATACTGTCCTCTCCATACTGGGAGCAGATGCAGATGCATCCCCAGATCATCACCGATCCTAAACCAAATTTCACAGTGGGTGCGAAATACTATGGCTTGTAGGCCTCTCCAGGTCTCCGTCTAACCATTAGAGAACCAGGTGTTGGGCAAAGCTGAAAATTTGACTAATCAGAGAAGACTACATTATTTCATTCCTCCAATCCTTATGGTTTTTGCAAATTTCAGTCTGGCTCTTCTTTGTTTCTCATTGATGAAGGGCTTTTTTTCTGGCTTTGAACGACTTCAACCCTGCCCCTAGGAGCCTGTTTTGAATTGTCCTGCTGTTTGCCATTCTTTTTGAAGGTCACTTGATGTCATCATATGGTTGTTGAATGACATTTGAATGAGTTGACAGTAATCTCGGTCATTGGACCTTTGAGATACTACCTGCACTGTTTTTGCCATCCAGCTGGTCCTATAGCAAGAGGATAGTGATGACCACAACAGTGTTTTTTATACTTTTCCTCATTTAATAAGATTTGGTTTAGGTAATCACCTAATCAAGTATCTCATTAGGTAAAATTGGGTTTGCCTGTGTTGGAATTTAACAGACAGTGGAATGGAATGGCTGCCATACATGTAGAGAAGGAAAAATAGAAGTGGTCTCTTACCTTCTTCCAGAGCTGTATATTGAATGACACTATGGTTGGCCAGCAGGGGGCAGAGAGACTTGGTCACATTGCGTTGGGACAGAATACGTCAAAATAAACACCCGCACATTCTGGTAACTCTTGAAGGAAAAGCCATGTTTTCATTCTCATATTTTATCCTGTTGACCTTTCGATACTTGCCTGTTAATGTGTATGTAGAGAGTTGGTAAGCATAGTAATTTTATTACTATGAACTAGACAGAAAATCCACATTGAATTTAAAATGCCATGATGGTAGTGCCTTCCTTTGAAAAAAAATACATTTGTTACAGTACTGTATAAACAATACAATTTATTTTAGAAAACAACACTCCTGCCTATCCCTTTGGTCATTCTGGTTCCAGTAAACTGGCTCCAGTTATCTGTATGCTAGCTCCAATCAAGTGTTTGTCAGTTTTGGTTAGCATTTTGCTACCTTGCTCGGTCATGTTATATTCATGTTAACATTAAGGTAATTAGCAATTGTCTAATTATTTTCCCAGATTGTACTACACAAGCTGAAAATTAAGGTGTTTTACACATGAATACAAAATTACTGCTGTATAAGAACTTTGTGAAATGTCTGATGTAAAATTGGCTTGACAAATTAACAATCAATAACTAATGACACGGGTAGCTGTGAACCCTTAAGAACTGATACTTTTCCATTAGTTCATTATTTTGTGTCCACTTAAGTGAAGTGATGAATTATCATACATTAATAATCATTAACTAGCGGCATGAGTTCATGTTCTGTCTCAACATGAACAAATGACACTACACTCTATGTTTCTTTTCTGTTCCTCTCATTTGTCAGTCATTGTTCGGCCAACCGAAGAGTACCCCTACCGTCCATCTTTTCCGTGCCTTTGTTGGGTCCTTTGTTGGGTCGGTCATTCTGTCACAGGCGGTGTAGTGGAGCAGAAAACGAACCAGGCCCAGGCAAAATGGCTGTCGTTGCTGATGCTTCAAACACTTTTGTTAAAAACAATAAAGAAAAAGAATAAAAAGGATTATCTAAAGCCTATGAGGGTTTATTATTCCTTAAGTGAAATGAAAATAAGATGCAGTGGACACAGCTTGCCCTGACTCATAGCACTGTATGGCATTGCAATTATAGAGACCACCGAGATCAATCTTTACCATACACATCAAATCCCAGGCTACTACCAGTCAAACTGTGTCCTACAGAAACAGACCTAATGTGACATATTAATGAAATGCATAGTTTATTCACAATAAACCCTTTAAACAATCAAAGTCCCCCCTTGTCCATATCATGAGTCATGCATCAACATCATACCTACAACCCAACATATCCTGAACAAAACACAACACTCAACTCCACTGAATGTACTAGTGACAGTTTCAACCTTTGGAAAAGGAATACGGCACTATTAAACATTACAGGATAGCTGGTGTAATTATAACTATTAAGCACCTTCACAAACAAACAAGTGTCAATGACCAATGTTAAGGTAGTGATCATATGTAGTCCTCTGCCTGTCTTGTGAGAATGAACCTACATACGATATCACATTGCCAGTCCATTTAGGAAGAAAAAAAACTATTGATTGTTAGGAATGAAGCTAGATTCCCATCAAATGTCCTGTAGTCTTCAGTCTTCTCTGTTTTGAATGTCATCAGTGATGAAAAGTTCCAATATCAGTTATTGCAGTCAGTGTGATGTGGACACAGCGAATTGCCTGGTTGTCCTAACGAGTCAGTGTAGGTGTGTAAAGGAACAGTGAGTTTCCAAAACGTCACTAATTCAAGATTAACACCACAACAGTGTCTTCTACTGTAATGGAACCATGTGTTGGCTTCTGGCTCTTTTGCAGAATAATAAAGGACCCAAGGCAGGAGGAGAAGCGTACGTTGTTGTTTATTCACAAAATATAGTACATGTCTGTCTTAGATGTTCAGCCTTCTTTCCATCTCTCTAGGTCTTTTTTGTGCTTCTCCGTCTTTGTCCTAAACAGCCCATTTATACAAGAACACTTTCCCTCCACTTTTTAGCTGTTATCCAATCGTATAAGGGCAATGTATGTCACAACCTCCCTATTCCTAATCCCAAACTTTGGAATGTATGGGGGATGTGTGGCATTGATGTTCAACCACATTCCTTGGTGGCATTGATGTTCAACCACATTCCTTTGTGGAGTTTCCAAGGATGTATAGAAAGTGACATACATTTGCAAAGCAACAGTACTCTGTGTGGTGTCCTTCAAATTAAAATACACCTAAACAGACATACTTTCTCACACATGTGACTTGTCCAGTCAACTGTCCCGTGTTACTCTGACCCGTAGTGTGTAGAGTCCCTCAGGTGGATTCTCCTCTCATCTCGCTGTTGATGATTAACCTAGAAATCAAGTGTGAAACCAAGTGGTCTGACCCTGGCATCTTTCTGCCATGGGAGCGGTCAGGAAGATTTGGAATTGATTCGACCAGTGTTGTTAAAGAAGACCTTCTAGAACATGTTGCTGGTACTCACAACCTCAGTTGTCTGTGTCCTGGCAGTGATGTGCTGTATCATCAGAAAAGGGGTTGTGAAAGTATAACTGCAAAACAACGATTAGTGTGGTTCAACAGTCCATCGGACGTTCATCCTCTGGGTATGATTCCGTCAACTCCCAAAAATGAAGTACTAAGAAGTAGTTCAGTCCTGAAAACTTGAGGATCTCAGAAGTTCCATCATTAGGGTGAAGTGTACACCTTATTCAAACAAGTTTTCATAAAAGTCTATGTCAAATTTCGTTTCCCATCCAGAACTGGGTTGTTTGATGTTTCATTCAATGTGCTACGTTCATGCTCGATAGCACACGGCAATGGAATGAGATTCCATTGTCCCATCAGACTTGACTTTGCTTAGCCAAATCAACAAATTGTTACATCTATGCTATTACACCATTTAAATGTCAGACCTAATGTCAAGAAAATAATTTCAAAATAAACCAATTAAAACATACTGTAGATGTAAAATGTTAAACATAACAGATGCCAATGCTCTGTTATAACCATGCAAACATAAAAAACGACATTTTCATGTAACTCCTTCAAAGTACCAATTTGATTCGCTTTGAGCCCTAAGCTCAACTCTTTCCAATCATAATCAGTGATCATATCATACATCCCCCCTGCTTTCATTTCATTAAGTCCATGGAAAGTGACACCATGAGTGAAAGCAGAAGCATGGCGAATATGGCAACAGGTGGCCCTATCCTGACTGGCCATCAGTCTGGGACGGACATGAAAAATAGAGAATTATTAATAGGGATGGATCTGGAATCCATTCAACAAGGAGTTGCATCGTGTATATTCATCAAAACAACAGTAAACATGTTAAAAAACATGAACAGTAACTAAAAACATCAAAGAAATGAATGTGCAACACAGTCACTTGTGCAAATAAATAATAAACCATATAACCCATTAACAAATTTATCTAACAGAGCTAAACAGCTCTCAAATTCTTATTTTGGCTATCATGCATTTATACATTCTTGTAGTGTCTTGGCATATGCCTAACTAAATTGGTTTGCCCACTAGGGGATAAGCTGCACAACCAAATTGTAGGAGAGAAACCCTCAAGCCCAATTCCAGTGATATACCGACTGCAACCCCCAGGGTGATTATATTAGCCAAAATTGTACAAGCAATGACCAAACTACCTTTTCACAAAACAATGTGTTGATTAACCTTCTATATTTAAGTGAAATTCTCCCACTTCTATTCCAAATCTATGGCAGTTAACCAAATTCTAAACTTTTGTACATTTTCTTTGACCACGTCTGTGGCTCTCAGGGTTCAAGTCTGGAGACTGGCTAGGCCACTCCAGTCTCTTGAGATGCTTCTTACGGAGCCATTCCTTAGTTGCCATGGCAGTGTGTTTCGGGTCGTTGTCTTGCTAGAAGACCCAGCCATGACCCATCTTCAATGCTCTTACTGAGGGAAGGAAGTTGTTGGCCAAGATCTCGCGATACATGGCCCCATCCATCCTCCCCTCAATACGGTGCAGTCGTCCTGTACCCTTTGCAGAAAAGCATCCCCAAAGAAAGATGTTTTTACCTCCATGCTTCATGGTAGGGATGGTTTTCTTGGGGTTGTACTCATCTTCCTTCTTCCTCCAAACACTGCGAGTGGAGTTAAGACCAAAAAGCTCTATTTTTGTCTCATGAGACCACATGACCTTCTCTCATTTCTCCTTTGGATCATCCAGATGGTCATTGGCAAACTATTGACGGACATGCGCTGGCTTGAGCAGGGGGCCTTGTGCGCTGGAGGATTTTAATCCATGACAGCGTAATGTGTTACTAATGGATTTCTTTGAGACTGTGGTCCCAGCTCTCTTCAGGTCATTGCCCAGGTCCTGCCATGTAGTTCTGGGCTGATCCCTCACCTTCCTCATGATCATTGATGCCCCACAAGGTGAGATCTTGCATTACAGAATAGCATGTAACATATCCCTGACACTCAGGGAGGGCATGGCCTCAACCGACTCTGAGAAATGGGTTCATGCAATTGATGATGAAGAACACTCACTAAGAGAAAATTACACATTTATCTAAACCAACTTGCCTGAGGGACAGAAAGCAGTGGGGGGGGTAGATGGGTGTTTGCAATCACAAGGGATGTCATTGGGTCTGTCAAATATAAGGCACGGTACGAAGTGTTGAAGTGAGAATAAAACACTTCCCCCGAGAAGAGATCTCTAGGAGACAAACTCGTATTAACAGCAATCAGCTTTATTGCTTTTACGTACAGATATATCTGAAGACGACGTGGCACCCATTCCAACAGAGTCTGACATTCTAACAGCACACTTGGTTTTTACAGCATAAGCCCCCACCCTTGATTCCTGTCCTTTTTCTGCTTGTTCTGGGTCAGGGTGCGATTGCAAGACACATATGGGTGCAGTGTATGTTGTTCAACAGGTATGTTTCAGTAACTGCCGTCTCCTAGTTTCCTCGTTCTCCACATAGCCAATCATCCTGCAGCTACAGCCTTCTCCTCCCTTACTTGGTATCTATCTTTTTACTCTGCTATGCAAAGCGGTCTATGAATGTTCCCCCAACTGCCCAGCACAACTAGCATATTGCCATGCCACTCTCTAGCATTCTTATAATGTATCACAGTAGCAAAAGGATACAGTCAGAAGATGGTTGTAGATAATGAGGAGACATTCTCTCCCACTGCAAACCTGACCAGTATCAGAGAGTTGATGAAATAAGCAGCACAGGAAAACTTGATTTTACATCTGATGGATGTCAAAACGACCTACCTACATGCAACAATAGATTGTGAGATTTACATGGAACAGCCAGTAGGCTTTGAGGTGCAAACTAGCACAAACAGAAAGTTGGTGTGTAAAGTGGAAAAATCACTATATGGGTTAAAACTATCAGGATGAAATTGGAACAAAATGCTACACTCATGTCTGAGTGACAACGAGTTTGGACAGAACCCAGCGGATCATTGTATTTTTCACAAGAGACAGAGAAAAGGAGAAAGTGATCTTAATAATATGGGTTGATGATGAGAGAAAGTAGGCTTGAGAAACTTACCCCACACATAAGTACTAACACCACACATATGTACTAACTAACTCTTGAGCAGAGGTGTATAGATAGGACACACATCCTTACACAACAAGAAACTTGCTCCCTGGTACACAGAAAATACTAGAGCACTAAAGCAAGCCTCCAGAAAACTGGAGCGAAAGTAGCGCTCCACCAAGTTGGAGGTATTCAGACTAGCCTGGATAGACAGCACACTTAAACACCGAAAAGCACTCACATCTGCTCCATCAGCGTATTTCTCCAACCTGATTGAGGTGAACAAAAACAATCCAAAATTTCTCTTTGATACGGTTGCAAAGTTAACATAAAAGCAACGCTCAATAAGTGATGTGGGTCTTCACTTTAGCTGTAATGAATACATTAACTTTTTTGATGAAAATATCATCACAATTAGAAAACAAATAACTGACTCCTCGAATAATTACAGTCCCCAAAATCTCATTTGTCCTGAGAATGTCCTGAACCTTCCTAATCAGGTGTCCACGGGGACATAACAACTTTTTGATCCCGTATCGCTTGACACATTCCCTAAATTTGTTATGAGTTCCAAACCAACAAATTGTCAGCTAGACCCAATTCCAACTAAATTACTCAAGGAGCTATTTTCGGTGCTAGGTCAGCCGATGTTAATCATAATAAATTGTTCCCTTTCCTCCGGATGTGTACCAAACTCACTAAAGATAGCTGAAATTAAGCCTCTTTTAAGAAAATCCAATTTGGATCCTGACACTTTAAACAACTATAGGCCAATATCAAACCCCCCATTCCTCTCCAAAATCTTAGAAAAATGTGTCTCCCAACAACTGAATGCCTTCCTGAAGACAAATAACACTTATGAAATGCTCCAGTCCGGTTTCCGACCCCATCATAGTACTGAGGCTGCACTACTGAAGGTAACAAATGACCTCCTAATGGCCTCAGACAAAGGTTCTGCATCCGTCCTGATGCTTCTTGATCTTGGCGCAGCTTTTGACACTATTGATCACTCCCTTCTCTTAGAGAGACTGGAAACCCATATTGGGCTACGTGGAAATGTTCTAGCCTGGTTTAAATCTTATTTATCTGAAAGATATCAGTTCGTATGTGTAAATGGTATATCCTCGGACAAAACAAAAGTGTGTTTTGGTGTTCCTCAAGGCTCGGTCCTGGGCCCTTTATTGTTCTCATTATATATGTTGCCTCTTGGAGATGTTATCCGAAATCACAATGTCAATTTTCACTGCTATGCTGATGACACACAGCTATATATTTCAATGAAGCATGGAGAAACCCCAAAATTAGCTACTCTGGAAGTGTGGATGTGAGAATAAAAACACTTCCCCCGAGAAGAGATCACTATGAGACAAACTCGTATTAACAGCAATCAGCTTTATTGCTTTCACGTACAGATATATCTGAAGACGACGTGGCACCCAGTCCAACAGAGTCTGACATTCTAACAGCACACTTGGTTTTTACAGCATAAGCCCCCACCCTTGATTCCTGTCCTTTTTCTGCTTGTTCTGGGTCAGGGTGCGATTGCAAGACACATATGGGTGCAGTGTATGTTGTTCAACAGGTATGTTTCAGTAACTGCCGTCTCCTAGTTTCCGCGTTCTCCACATAGCCAATCACCCGGCAGCTACAGCCTTCTCCTCCCTTACTTGGTATCTATCTTTTTACTCTGCTATGCAAAGCGGTCTATGAATGTTCCCCCAACTGCCCAGCACAACTAGCATATTGCCATGCCACTCTCTAGCATTCTTATAATGTATCACAGTAGCAAAAAGATACAGTCAGAAGATGGGTGTAGATAATGAGGAGACATTCTCTCCCACTGCAAACCTGACCAGTATCAGAGAGTTGATGCAAAAAGCAGCACAGGAAAACTTGATTTTACATCTGATGGATGTCAAAACGACCTACCTACATGCACCAATAGATTGTGAGATTTACATGGAACAGCCAGTAGGCTTTGAGGTGCAAACTAGCACAAACTGAAAGTTGGTGTGTAAAGTGGAAAAATCACTATATGGGTTAAAACTATCAGGATGAAACTGGAACAAAATGCTACACTCATGTCTGAGTGACAACGAGTTTGGACAGAACCCAGCGGATCATTGTATTCACACAAAAGAAAGAGAAAAGGAGAAAGTGATTTTAAAACCCTCCCAGGTCCTTGCTATTTTAGGCCGGATTTCACTACTTGCATATTTTGGGTCTTTTAATCATTTTTGTAACAGAAATCATCTATTGTGAGTGCTTATGGTGATCACAACCCCTTTGGCTAAAAAAAACCCCCCACAAATTTCTGCATTAGTGTATGCTAATTTATTTTTTAAAATATGTATGAAGTTCTGTGAGATAGTTATTTTCTGATAGTTCCATGCCTTTTTATTGATATTACAGTGTTTTAGGCTGAAATAAATGGATACAATAATGAATAGAAGGTCGAAAATATAGACACCCCAATAAATTTCAATTCCTCTACCTAGAAATAAATCCTTATAAAATCATTTAGAAAGACATTACATTCCTCCTTTTATACCGCAATACACCTAACGGCCACAAGAGGCATACACTAGATCTGTATTTTGCAGTTATATACAAATTCGATTTTTTTTATTGTATCCTTACAGAATTTTCCATGAAATCCAACAGTATCCCCATGCCAAGTAGAAAGAATAATATTTTCATCATGTTTTTATATACAAACAATGATGTGGGATACCATTGTTCATTAATAGCGTTGTACTTCATATGTGGATGGGTCATGTCTCTGAGCTCTTGGAGCTGTCTGGCCATTACGCTTACGCATTGCATCCTGATACTGTTTCCATACAAATTATCATATTCTAAATACTTTTTCCCGTTCGAATCGAGTCTAAAACGTTGATCTATAATGTCCTTTTTCGGAATGAAAGCGATGCAGGAATGAACGCGAAGCAAGTCTTGGTTGATATTCCATTTTGTCTGCAGCTTGAGTAAGGAGGAGCCACTAGATCTGAGGTCGTGCCTTAGACCGTGTGATTCCCTGGGAGACCTTATCTGCATTGCTAGATCCCTGGAAGCCAGGCATCAGGTGACCGAGCACAACGTTGTTAGCGTATGGTCAATGAAGAATAGACTAAGGAACAGCAGATAGTGCGTAACGGCCACCATTTTGGTGCAACCTGGTGTTTTTCTGACGTAGGCTGTGATGCGCGTAGGTAAACAAACGTTACGTCAATCGCTACCTTGGAATTAGCCGCTAACCGTTGAGAAAATATAATAATCATTCGGTATCAATAAATACACTTACACAACTGGTCTGCATCCGCGAATCCGTGGAGCTAGGATGTTAATTTAATGATATTGGTGGATGATGAGAGAATGTAGGCTTGAGAAACTTAACACCACACAGATGTACTAACTAACTCTTGAGCAGAGATGCATAGATAGGACACACGTCCTGTCCATGACTCCTGCTAGGAGTTGCCCATGTGACTGTCACAGGCATGAGGGATAGGCCATTGACCATACGCTGGAACATCCCATACAAGGGTCATTTAGGCCTTTCTTTTTGGAGGGTATTTGCCTGGGTTTGACCCTTGGCCGCCTCCCTTGTATTAGGTATGTGGAACCTGTATTCTTTGGAGCGAGAGAGAGTGGGAACTATGTACTGTTAACATCGGAAGTCTCATGCTGAAATACAGGCTCTCCCCTGACTTTCTGGTTGCATAACTTTTGTTCTTGGACATCACCGGAACAGGAAGCTAACAGTGATTTGATCATTGCTGTTACTGATAAAAAGGCACCGAAGGTCGTGAAGGAAATCCTTGCAGTTATATTTAGGATGAAAGCCCTGTGCGAACTGAAACATTTTCTTGGTATTGATTTTGACCAGGTTGATGGATGCGTAAAAATGTCTCGGAAAAAATGTGTTAAAAATACTTGAGAGGTTTGCAATGCAAGATTGTAAACTGAGAGCAAGGGACAGGGACAGGGACTACAACCAGTCAAGCCTGGTACTCTGCAATTGTGGGCCAAGACCTAATGTCCTCTTAAGTTTTAACCGACAGCAGACAGGGAAAATTTAGACCCTACTCCCCCAGCACAATAATATAACAGCGTAAGACCTTGAGGCTGTATCCTGTTGGTCTGCCACTGCTGCTGGGGTGGCTGTTGGTGCAGAAGGGTGGGCTGGTTTGTTAAGAGGGCTGCTTGTGTTACTACTGCTTACATACTGTCTTTCTCCTCCAATTCTGAAAGTAGTTTTCTAATTGGCTTGGCCTGTGATTGGTTCAGGTTTTCTTTCTTTTCCTTTTCAGCCTCTTGGAAACGCTTGACAAGGTGTTTGATGTGACTTTCCTTCAGATTCCTATCCAACTCTTCGAAGCCCACTACATCTTTCGCTTAGGCTTGGACAGGCTGCGGTAGATTCTTCTCCAGGGTGTGTGAGAACTGCAGTTTTTTAGTCCTACTGGAGTGCATGTTGAACAAATGGTGCATCCGGTGAATTCAGGTTGGTTAGGAGCACCATCAGGGCTTGATAATAATAATAATAATAATACATTTTATTTGTAATGCACTTTACATTTAAGAAAAATCTCAAAGTTCTACAGGTAAAATCATCATAGAGAGGTAAAAAGCAAATAATTTAAGCTAAATATCAATGTAAAATACGTATGAATAAACAAGTCAGTGGAATAAAAGTTTAAAAGTCATAAGTTCTGCTAAAAAGAAATGTTTTTAGTCCTTTTGTAAATGTCTCAATAGTCTGTTGTTCCCTCAGGTGATCAGGGAGGGCGTTCCAGGTCCGAGGTCGCCCATGGTGCCGAGCTTAGTCTTGGGGAGGAGGAGGCGGTTTGAGTGTTTTGAGAGGAGGGATCGTGTTGTAGTGAGAGGGGTGAGAAGTTCCTTCAGGTATGGGGGGGCATTTCCATAGATGCACTGGTGGGTGAGAATTGAGACCTTGTATTCAATCCTTGTAGAAACAGGAAGCCAGTGAAGTGAGTGGAGAATGGGTGTGATGTGGTCGTACTTTCGGACTCTCATGAGGATCCTTGCAGCACTGTTCTGAACGCACTGTAGTTTCTGCAGACTCTTGTTAGGGATCCCAATGAGAAGTGCGTTACAGTAGTCTAACCTGGAGGAGACAAATGCATGGACCAGTTTTTCTGCATCAGCCAAGGTGAGTGTGGAACGGAGTTTTGAAATATTTCTTAGACGGTAAAAGGAGATTTTGCAGAGGTGTTTGATATGGGCTTCGAAGGTGAGTTGTGGATCAAATCTTACACCAAGATCGGTGACTGTTGTGGAGAGGGGAATGTCCTGGCCAGCGATGGTTATGCCGGTAATGGAGGATCACTGGACTTGATGTGATGTGCCAACAAGGATTGCCTCGGTTTTGGAGCTGTTCAACTGGAGAAAGTTGTGTTTCATCCACATCATTATCTCCTCCAGACAGGCGGTGAGGTTTGAAGATGATGATGCTGTTGGTGAAGCTGGTATTACTGCACATTTTGACATGACTGACTAGTGTAAGGGAAATTTCTTACACTGATGTATTCATACTGATTAAAAGACTGAGTCCCCATGTTTAGAGAAGGAAGAGAACGTGGGAAAGGGGGATCTGGTATTTGCTTAGGTCACGTCCTTGCCCCGTATCAGCAGGCTTTATGGTTGCTTGTAAATCTAGTCATCTGTAGAGCCCATTGGGGTTTGTTTATTTTTTTTCCAGATGTCATGAGTCCTTTTCAGCATTTGAAGAGGTTACCCATGGGAGGGGGCAGCCTGACCCTTGGGTGACACCTGGGTAGTAAAGAAACCAAGCAACTGGGTCCTGTTGAGTTTGCACAGATGTCCAACATCTGACCACACCCCTTTTCTACCTTTAAGTACTGATGATTGTCCTGTATTAGTTAGAGATTGTTCACTGTTACTTTGTAACCTGTGTACTCTCTCCTTGCAAGAATAAACTGTTGATTGTGCAATTGAGTTTTCCTCTGTCTTACCTGCCATTTTCATAGTTAAAGATAAGTGTCCGTTTGGACTTTAGAAAATTGCCATAACAGTAGTGACACTCGTGAGCAAACTAGCATTTTCCAATGCATCCTTGTCATATGTGTGGAATGGTTGTGGTGAAAGAAAATATATATATTAGGAGTCAGGTGCCTGTCCCTGGACTGTCTGATGATATTGTTGCCTGCAATTTTTCATTACCACCTATCATGAGCCTGTCTCTTGTTTTCTAGTGCCATTCTCA
Organism: Esox niger; assembly: GCA_016801105.1. Lineage (NCBI taxonomy): Eukaryota > Metazoa > Chordata > Actinopteri > Esociformes > Esocidae > Esox > Esox niger. The sequence continues at coordinate 3,544 of JACXGJ010003690.1, read as the reverse complement.
CTTCAGGTTCCAGATGGCTGTTATGCAATAGGTCATCTACAGTATTTCTGTGATTGTTATCAGCGAATTGTTTCCTTTTCCCAATGTCTATTTACATTTAAAATGGCAGAGAGCTTTGTCTGGGCAATGTAGGCTTCTTTCTTTGGTAGTCATTTTTCTTACTATTCTTACTTGCACTGTCTCTTCACTTTAATGAGATTCATAATCACTCTTCAAATATAGTTTCTCTACACTTGTTCTCCCTCTTTGTGTCCACATACTCTTCTTCTGTAAATTCTTCGGAGGTAGTAGGGTGATAAGGTCTTCACTTTACGTTTGATGGGTGCTGCTCCTGCACCGGAAGGGAATGCGATGCAACACAACACTGTTGCCATTGCCGTTAATGGCGAAACATCCAGGCTGCGTTGACAGCGCACAAAGGTCACTGACCCGCTTAACTCCACTACTTTGGAATGATTTGCCAATCAAAATTAGAAATGCAAACTCAGTGCAAACCTTCAAGCGTCTACTAAAGACTCATCTCTTCAGCCTGGTCTATGATTATGTGTAGTCTGGCCCAGGGACGTGAAGGTAACCAGAAAGGCCTGATACTGTCCACCCTTGCTGTCTTGCCTGGTGGGCTCTCATCGCCACTGGGATGCCCTCCCTCCAATGCCATTCGGGGGTGGAGTCACTGGCTTGTTGTTGTCTCTCTGTTGCGCACTGGTGCAATTGTGCTGTGCTCTGCTGGCAATACTCGGCCCATTCAGGTTCATTCAGGATGGTTGTGGTTGGTGGGTGTTCCTTTGGTTAATGCTTGGCAATGTGGGTGGATTGACTTCCTGCCTGTTGGGCCCTGTCCGGGGCCTCCGAATAGGGCCACAGTGTCACTGGACCCCCCGTCTCAGCCCCAACTTCTTACGCTGCTATATTATTGTGCTGGGGGAGAAGGGTCAAAATGTTCCCTGTTTTCTGTCGTTTTAAAGTTAGGAGGACATGAGGTCTTAATCTTAGGCAAGCAGCCTCCATGGTTCCGCGAAAGATGACTTTTTGTGTACTTGTGTGACGACCACACCATCTACTGCCCATCCTCCCCCTGCAGGAGGCGGGCTTCGGCGTTCGACGTCACCGACCTTCTGACACCATCGCCCCATCTCATCAACTCATTGCACCTGTTGTCTCGTTTAGCGCACCTCATCATCATTTAGTCATTCCCTTCAGTATATATCTTCCCTCTACTCCCTTTGTCTTTGTGTGTTATTGTCTCTACTCAGAGCAGATGTCAGATCTATTAAAAGACGCAAACTTACAAGCTCCGCAGTCCGCTCCTTCTCTCCAGTCGTCCATAAGTCCTGACAACTTGTATTCATTGATACCAAATTATTATATATTTTCCTTACCGGTTAGTGGCTAATTCCAATGAAGCGATTGAAGAGAATGTTTGTTTGTTTCTCCCAAGGAATCACATGGGCTATGTCACGTGCTCAGATCCAGTGGCTACTCCTTACTCCATTAACTGCAGATTGGGTATCAACAAAGACTTGCTTCGCGTTCATTCCTGCATCCCTTTCATTCCGAAAAAGGACATAATAGATCAACCTTTTAGACTAGATTTGAATGGGCAAAAGTATTCAGAATATAATAATTTGTATTGAAACAGTATCTGGATGCAATGTGTAAGCGTAATGGCCAGTCAGCTCCCACAGCTCAGAGACGTGAACCATCCACATATGAAGTATATCGCTATTTATGAACAATGGTATCCAACAGCAACATATAAAAAAAGATGTAAAAATATTATTCTTTCTACATGGTATGGGGATGTTATTGGTTTTCTTGGAAAAACTTGGTCACTTGATTGTACAAATGATAATTTTCTCTTTCCCAACCGCAATACCGATCTCGTGCTTCTATCTAGTGGCCGTTAGGTGTATTGCGGTATAACCGGAGGAATGTATTTTCTGTCTAAATGATATTATAAGGGTTTATTTCTAGGTAGAGGAACTGACTTTTATTGGGGTGGCTATCTTTTTGACCTTCTATTATTTATTGTATTCATTTATTTCAGCCTAAAACACTGTAATATCACTATAAATGCATGGAAATATCAGAAAATAACTATCATACAAAACTTTATAAATATTTTAAAAAATAATTAGCATACCCTATTGCAGAAATATGTATCGTAAAACTGTTTTTAGCCATTCCATGGGCACCCCACTTCAAAGAGCGGAGTGCATTACTTTTTTTTAATGGCTGGCAATGATGCGCTTCCATTTTCAACATGTGTGAATGGGGGGATTCTCAAAGAAATGTTGATCTAAAAAGTAGCATTGTAAATACATGTTTGCAACAGATAATCGGATGCATAGCCTACAGTAAATAATGTAGTGTTTAATTTTTGATTTTAATGATAAATATAAATCAAGTAGATGGGGGGGGGGGATTTCCTTGAATACGCAATAGCGTTATCAAATGATTTAATTAGCAAAATATATGTTGTATCACAATTATTTATGCTTAATGTTTTGCTTTGAATATCAGTTATTTTATTTGCAATACTAATGCTTTTGTTCTTCTTGAAACAAAAGTACCACACATTTGCAGGAACCAGCTGACTTTCTCTAACTCGTTTTTTTTCTAAATCACGTGGCATTGCGTTCGTGTGAATATATATAAAGTGCCACTGAGCACAAGAAACAGAAAGACAGCGAATCATCAGAGGGGACTTCCGTGAGAAGGACGTCCTATTGACAGGTACGATTCACGGATTAGGTTTTGTGGATGCTTAACGGGAAGTAAATGACCGCGTATACGGTGTAATATGAGCGAAGCCTCACACTTGTGATGTTTTTCTGCACTGACTGATGTAAAACAGTACTTTGAACGAAAGCCATTCATTTGAGTAATTCTTTATTTGTAAATTAATATGTATTTATTTTATTGGGACTTCCATGTGGCAGACAATGTGACAGCATTTAATTATCCCGGAAATTTTACAAAGGCTATTTGAGCTCATCAATATGTTATTAAATATAATTGTTTTCAATGCTTAGGCAATATCCTCATACTAGTAACTAGTACTAGTACTAGTAGTGAACGTTGTTCATAATGTTTTGGTGGATCAAAACATTTCTAATTGCGTCTTCACTATGTACATTCAGTTTTAAAATGGACATTCGTTGGATATTTTTTTGTCTTGTCAATAGCTATGAAGTCAAGCATTCCATCAGTATGACAATTACAGATTTGGAACCTGGATAAGATGGACTACAATCCACACACAATTTTTTTCAAATTGTTTAAATGTTTTTGGCCCAAATTCTGACTTCATTCGTCGATAGCTCCCACAATAAGTGAGGGAGGATGAACTAAAATCCAGTTTTATTTTTTTCCAAAATGTTGCTTTTCCAAAATGTATAAAATGCAATTCCTCTTACAATTGTGTGCCATAAAAATTCAAAGTTCATATTCTGAATCTGGGGACAATGGAATAAAATCACTAAAATCCACGGCTTTTAATTTCTCAAAAAGTTTCATTTCAAAATTTGCTAAAAAATTTGAT